>JAURVB010001461.1:0-60172 GCA_033002965.1 Piper betle | reverse complement strand
CTTACAAATTAGTAGCTTTAGACATAATTCTACTCGATTGTAACATTTATGATTCGATTCTTAGGTGAACTGAAATCAGGGTGTTACAGCATTCACTTGTTATTAATTCTTTATTGACTTATTTATCCAATTATTGCTCGCAATTATGTTATTATTTATTCGTGCTCAGTCATATATTTGTATATTTGATATTTATATTAATATTATTCATGATTAATTGTTATGATTTATTTATTTACTTAATTAATTATCCATTTATTTATTTATTTATGAATTTATGTATTTATTTACTTACTTGCTTGTGTGTGTGATGATATTTACTCACATTTAGTAACATATTTATATAGTGTTATTCATATTATTATTATTATTATTATTCATGATTAATATATTATTTATTTTTATGCATTATTATTAATCTATTGATTCATAAGTTTAATTAAAATTCATGATTTTTTTTATATATTCATTTTCATGTGTGTTTAGTTTGTTATTTATTATTGATCCTATGTTTAATTGAGTACCTATTATTTTATCTATTGTTCTTTTGATTATTAAGTTTGTTTTTATTTGTTTATTTATTTACTATTTGCGTGTGCCTCGATTTGCGCATCATGCATTTATTCATTTGTGTTGCATTGTTTCTTGGTTGAGTTCATGTTATTGTTGATGTGAGCACATACTGCGATCATGCATAATATACAATTGTCAGTCTTTTGCTTAGCTGTGGGTTCTGATGCAGGTTCCGGAGTTTAAGCTCGTCGTAGATGTACCGATGCGCGTGGAGTTTGGACCTCAAGTCCGTTAGGACTCTTCTCAGCTTTATCTCTCTTCCTTATTGTAGATTTGATTTCCAAATTGTAAGACGTGTTAAATAGCTATTTCATCGATTAACACGAGCCTTTTAGACATATTTTACTGTCCATGATTAATAACCCTCGAGAATGAGATCCCTCGTATTATTTTCAAATTTAGCACCACCTCATGTTGATTTCGGGCCTACTTATATGATCTCCTTCCTAGGCATATATATTGCATTTATCAGATTTTCAGTGAGCCAAGAGTTGATGGACTTGACCTTGCGTATATTGTGAGCAGGCGGATATGCATGTTGCAATGGGCTCTGAATTAGTGAGAGGGTTGTTTCTTTCTCGATGGATCGTGACATCTCTAAGTCTTGAGCTTCCTCACACCCGAAGAGACGTGTAGAAGACTGATACTATTGTGTACAATGCATGTTTAAACTTGGCCGTTGTGCTTTTGGCTAAGTGTTATATAGAGATTTGAAGAGGGCTTAGAACATGTGTTTTCTTCCTGAGAATGGGACTAGTTATTTCTGAGAGTGGCATTTGCCGATAGTGACACAACACCAGTTCCATGGAGATTATATATTATTTTCCTTCCTCGTGGAAATCAAATTTCACTTGCCAATTTTTACTAGTTATTTTTCAGACCAGTGACCATCGTTGCTAACATTTTTCCTATTATACATGTAAGTCTTGCCTTAATGTGTGTTGGGTCGGCTTTGTTGGAAGAATAGATAGATGCTACACACACTTGTGCTGAACATGCCATTATTTTCTTTTACTCTTTTGTTTGGGTTTGATGCGTACCTAGGTGTATTTTATATGATGTATGCTCTAAATAGCTTTTGTAGCAGCATATCAAACATGATATTAGGTCTCCTAATGAGGCATTAAGATTTTAGCTTCACCAATTGGTCCTTTATTTTATTTATCTATGTTTTGTTCTTACTGCATGTTGAGTGATTCCATGTCATGGCATTGCACGTAGCTCCTTATTAGGTTGTTGTACGCATTGATTTTTCTTTTCCTGTTAAGTGTTAGTTGCGCATTTAGTGATGTCTTCCTTTTTCGAGACGCCAAGAGGGTTACTTCCATCTATGTCTCGTTCGGGTCTTACAGATTAATTGATTTAGACATGACTTGACTCAATCTACAGTCTTAATTTGGTTATTAGGTAAACCGGATTTGGGGTGTTATAGTTAGTGTGTTCGGGTAGCCATACCATGCACAAACATGTCAGTGAACAACACATTTGTCAACCTGGTACACCATTCAAACATAATTTGTATATACCATGCTAGTATGCCTTTGCTTAGGCTTATAGAATACCTGTAGGACAACTAACGCTCTACTAAGGAAACCCCACCTTATGCCTAGTATGGTGTGAGTAAATCGTTGCAATAGCCTTGTTAAATGAAGCCGTGAGGAACTTGTACACTATTTTTGATCAATTGCATTGTTCAAGACCCTCAAAGTTTGTAACTATGTCCCACAATCCATCCTTGATGAGTCAGTTCCCTCTGGCAAGAAGGAAACATATGTATGTGAACCATTGTACTCCTCACAATGTCGAGGACCATATCCCTTGCCGTCAAAGGTGATAAGTCTTCTATCTTCTTCTCCACGAGCTTGTGTACTAGCATCCTCCTCCTGGCCAGGAAACAACCTACTTCGTACTGTTTGATCAAGTAGACGCTTCATGTGTAGTTCCTTCCCTTGTCCGAAAGACCCAAAATGAGGGCCACATCTAACCTTGTGAATGGAACAAGAGTCTTGTGTAGTATAACCCTTGTTCGTCCATGGACTAGAATTCCACAAGCACATCAAGTAGAGACGTATGAAGAAATAAACCAATTTCATTGACAAGTTGGCCAAATGGAGTTTGCCTAATGAGCTCTATATGCTCGTGTCTAACATTGGCCTTTTCAATATAGTTGTTGTCCTTGTCAGCATGCAGACCAATTGCAGTAGAGATCAGTTCGTCGCTTTTCCCTATATAATATGAATAAAATTGTTAGTTTCACAACGTCACACATTGCATTCTCATACCACCATTATAATAAACTTGTAGCCACCCTAGCAACATACCTTCGCCTTACCATAACTCCTACTCATCCCTGTAACCTCTTTGGAAGTTGTCCGTACTTCAGCATCTCTCCAATTATCAAAGCCTCTCTTAACCTCATCGTCAAACCTATAATATAATTAAAATAGAATTACAATTTATTACTTGTACCATCTCTACATTTGGGAGCTGTTACACATTATTGGCTATATACTATACTAGTATATTTTCCAACAGCAGACCATTATGTTGTTAAACTCTATAACATCGCAAGTCATGCACACTATATTCATTAACATCTGTTCATATACCTATCCACAAAATAACCTGACACATCTCTAACCAGCATAGTTAAGATTACTAGTCATCAACATTGCATTCTATACAAGATGAAGATTACACGGTAAATAAAAGGGATTTTATAAACAAACCATTTCAATTGCTCCCTACCTCAATTTATCTTCCAGTGATTTCTATCCTAACAATTATCTCCCAACACATAAATCTACAATTAACTACTTCTTCCTAAAAAATACCATAATCAGATACAAAATTTTCTTTCCTTGCCATCCTTTAACCTACACCATTTCGATCTAACCCTTGTTTCATCTTAAATCCAACCCTCTAACAATAGCTAAACTCACGTGCACTTACAAGCATTCTTACCTTTGAGCCCTCCCATCGCCGGAAGATGATACTACTTTAGCCCTAGCATCGCGAGAAGTTCAAGCCGTCTCTACCTTAACTTTGGACTCTCGCCGACCCTTCCTCTCTTCGAATTGTAGCTTCCCCTTCTTCTACAAGATTCCCCCTTCTTCTGTCTTCCTCTCCATCTACCGTCATCGTCAAGTTTCCACCATGTTCTAATCTGGTGCAGCCTCTTTGCAGATTTAGGCACTCACGGGCACCAACGAACTACCTAATCAACCTCCCTTCCGACCTTCTTAACCGAGGAGTGAAAAACGATAAGATCAGGATGGAGGCGGATGGAAAAGGGCTGTAAACGATTTTCAAACTTTGACAGCTAAGCAAGAGAGAAAGGAGTTGTGGGATGCATGGCAGAAATTGCCAAAGACGAACTGTCATTGAATCAAGAAGAAAGGTGAGTCACCAAGAAGAGTTTCTTTCTCCAAAAACTGCAAACCTGAGTAAACCTACCACATCACACCCTACTCCACTAAATCTAATTTGCTTTAGTCATTGTTTTAATATGAGAACTTGTCATGTAACGGCCAAGTCATGTCGAAGGCCAGTACTGGTATACAAACTGAAATACCCATATTCAAAGAATTTCATCTATCTTGTACCGTATTGAAAGAATTCTTTTATGTATATACCATACACAGAAAAAATCCCCTTTAATTTTTTTAATAGTTTAAGGACGAGACAATAATTAAATAGTACTTAATATATATTCACCATGATATCTTGCACTTTTAATGTATTCATGATAAAACTAGTAGTATTCATGATGTGATCAACGTGATTGACGTTTGTACGGTTTTTTTTGGTAAAATAATCCTTCTTTACAAAACAAAAAAATCAGCATGACTTGTGATCCGAAAGGGCTCATTTATTAAAGAAGTTAGTGAAATTATCAATCTGATCATTTAAGGTGTTAAAATAAATTGACAACATGAATAACTTTTTGTTGTAAATTAGATTACACTTGCTTGTAAGTTTTAAAAACTTGACGAGGAAGAAACAAAGCTTTTGTGATTCAATGAGATTAATGATTTGCGAAACCCAGATAGGAAAATTCTTTGAATGCATACGAATTGCCACAAGAAGTGGTGCACGAACATGAACAGATATGGATACCTCATCGATATAGCAGAAAAAGATAGATTTGGATGAGGAAACAGCCCGTCACATGAGAAGCCCATGGATTTTGTAACATAGGATCTGCAGCTTGATACCGAACGGGATTGATTGGAGATGATGATGATCGAGGATCTTTAGACTGATCCAGCATTGTAGAAGACCTGGGAACTTCGTTGATGTTGACTGCAGCCATATATCCAAGACTCAAAAAACAAGCTTTACTAATATGAATCGACAGATCTCAGACCTCATAACAATCCTAATTTTAGAGAACAAGAAAAAGATCTCACACGAACTTCTTGAAATCGCTAACGGCGAAGTGAGCAAAACCTAAGCTTTGATACCATGAAAACTTGATGAGGAAGAAGCAAGTTTCTCATCTTACAAATCCATTGATAGAGATAAGTATTTCTAGTACATCAATTTTAGAGAATGAAGCGTACAAGAAGTGTGACATAAAACGACAAGCTAAAGTTGGTTAAGAACATAAGTGAACTTTGTAATTTACAATTCTATCCTTAAGAACTAAACTTATTTTTTAATAAATTTAAGTCGTAAACCTATAATAAATCATCTTTTGTTTTTCGCTTTTTAAGCCCACAATTTTATAAATTATATTAATAAAGGTGGGCGGTGTATAACGGGGCTTGCAATATTTTTTGGATTTACACCACCACCACCCATTCTATGACACAAATCGACACATTTTAGCCCAACAAACTTAGAAAAAATAAAGTTGCATGAAATTAAATTAACTGATAATCGAGTGTTTCGGTGGCCTTACTTTCTAGAATTCTAGAATACCGAACGATACATGCATAAGTTGCACCAAATCACCATGTAAACAACGAGCTGTGGAGGAAGCAAATCCACTTGAGGGCAAAACGAGCTCAAGAAATGCCGGCAGTGGGGTTAATGCGAAGCCATGACCATGATGTAGATGCCAATTGTTTATGACTTTATGAGCTCATTTTGGGTAGTGGATTAGATTCATGGGCAAGTGGAATAATTCCGCATACACCCAAAAAGTCCACCTAAACTTTGGATTTCTGTCTGTCTTCCTCGCCACTTTCCAACCCCATATGATATCAACACACCTACAAAGAAAAAAATGGCATTGCCCCCTAATCAATCTCACCTCCCTTTTGGCAATTGATGGGTGGTCAGAACTCCATCAACTGCTCCAAATCACAGTGCAAAAGGTGCGTAATCAGTTCATATTTCTCTTCTTATTTGTTCATGTACATCAGTGGTTTGATGTCATATTAAAATGACAAAAGCAGAGAGTGCTCATATTGGTTTGCGCATCATGTTTCTGATATAAATAGTCGGTTGTGGGTAGTGGGTTTTAGGAAGGAAAGCACTCGGACTTTTTTGGCGTGTATTTGGCACCATCAATGGACTGATCATTCCTTCTATCTGTTCTTAAACTCTAGCCGTAGAGGTTTTGGTTCACACCATGTTAATGGCTGTTCCCGTTGATCAAAGAGAACACCCATATAATAGTTGCAGATAGATCTGTACCTCTCCTCACTTCTTGGGCACCATGCCCATGGCCATGTTATTAGTTGCTCTTCAATTGGGCCAACAGCTTATGAGATCATGACTCATGAGTGCATGTTCCTTGTAAAGATCTCAGTGACGCAATGATATAGTTTTGGCTGCTACAATATCATGGATGAATCGAAGGATACCCAATATGCTGCTATGCAACAAAACTGGGATTTCAGAATCCTTGAAGCGGCCCAAAGGAGCATAACATCAGCAGATTACCTCTTTAGCTGCATCTCAGATCGGGCACACAAAAGGGGTCATCAAGAACTCGGTCTAATAGCAGCAGGAGTTGTTTTGGAGTTCAAGAAATTTCTCTCAATCATCAACAACTCATGTCAATATCTTACTTCCAGCAAAAGAATAAAAAAGGGCCCTCTGTTCAATGGCCCAAGCATTGATCCAAGTGAGTTAACTGAGAAGGTGATGAGCTCACCAATATCTTTCAACACAAAACAGTCCGTTTATCTCCCACGCCAGTTTCTAGGCCATAGCATGAGCTTCAATTCTGGTGGTCAATCTCAACCTTCAATGGCACAACGCTGCTACTCTGATACCAATCTCACTCTTGCTAAGAACCCGCTATTTGGGTTTGATGGAAGTGTGAGTCAAGCTTCTTCCACAATTGCTTCTGGGCAAACAAGCGCTTCCTCACTGAGTCTGCAACTAACCAGCTTTGATAAAACCATATTGCAATCAAACCCAGAAGATTTCTCAATAAAATTTGGTGGAAGAGAAGAAGGTAGTTCTAAGTGTGCTGCCTTTGCTGGAGGATGTCGCTGCTCAAAGAGAAGGTGAATTATTTTCTATTTTGAAATAGAAACATAGCAAGTATGTGACCTGCGCCATGCACCCTAAAATAGGATTGTTTAAATGCAATATGAACTGTTAATTTAATCTAACGATTTAAATAGCCTCATCTAAAACTTTTTCAGATCAAAATATTTAAAATCTAATCTAAGCTATTAATGTAATAATATTAGTCCATATTGCTTACAACTACAAATTTTCTCTAAATTCAAAAAAAATAAAAGAAAATAAATTGTGAGTCATCATCTAGTGTTTGCTCATTTATTTGTTGAAATATATAATTTGTCCGAGTCTATGGCTCTACTTGTCAAACTCTCTTAATAGCTCTTAATTTACAAGATTATACCAATTGCTCTTCAAATCTCAGGGTCTATTGGTACTTTAGCATCAAATTAGATTCCAATATTTTAGCTCGATCGAGACTTTGAAATGATCAATATATGGCTTATAATTTTAATTACAAGTCCAATAAGATATAATCTTCATTTCCTATTAATTTTTATACGTTTTATTAAGACCTAATGCTAATGTCTTCAAGTCGACTTAAATTCAACTCGAATGCCTTATAGAAAGTGAATTAATAAAAGCATAAGATCGAGTTTCAAAATTTTGAACTATAACTATATTAGCCTTCTACTCGCCTAGATAAAAAATACACTTTATCAATACTCTAGGCCAAAAAATAAAAAATAAAACCAACAAATAAGTAATTTAAAGTCGAAACCAAATCCTTTTTTTCTTTCTTTTTTTATAAAAAAAAACTATGATATACGAGTTGCTTAGTTGCCGAACAGCAACCATTTCTTTCACCGAGCAATGCAGGAAATTAAGGATCAAGAGGACAATCAAGGTTCCAGCCGTGAGCAACAAGCTCTCGGACATTCCTTCTGATGATTTCTCGTGGAGGAAATATGGGCAGAAGCCCATCAAAGGCTCCCCATACCCCAGGTATATATCTATATCTATATATATATACATTATCCAAAAATATCTACATTGGAGTGAACTTTTTATTTCAATGAATTTACTTTTATTTTAATGATTTTTACTTTGAATAAATTATGCCGAAAAATTTTAGATTATATAAGTCTAATATATGAATAATACTTACACATTTATATGGTATTTAAACATGCACAATTATGGTATAATCAAATTATTGTTTTAGAGGGAGAAAAAACACTTTAAGGAGTTCTCGTTCCGTTAGAGAAGGTTTTATCATTTGAGTTACACATGTGAAATGCAGTTTCATGGTACAACTTTAGATGATTAACTACTTAGCTCAAGCTTAAATTAATTTTACAAATAATTAGTTTTACATCTAATTAGCTCTTGGAAAATCTGCATGCATGAGTCCATTGGTTAATACATAATCTTCAAGGATTATTTGTCCAGGTTGATCCAAACTCAAGGCGTCGTTCGACTCTAAAAAATTGTCTTTGAATTTTGCTAATATTATTCGGGGTGTGTAAATGTATGTATATTAATTAAGCTGCACTTGGTGACGGGGGAGAGACACCAATGGGGGCGGGGCGACGAGCGTCCCAATCGTCTATGCTCCCACCAACGTCGCCAAAAAATTTTCATATTAATTAGACATAACTGTAGGGAAAAGTCTCAAAGCCTACATAGAATGCCTTTATTTTTCAATGATGGGCATAGTTTAAAAATTCAAAAATCCAACTCATTAATCGATTTAATATGACAAGATATAGAGTAAAGCTGATCAGAATTAGACGGGAGTCATCGATATTATTTTTAAATCCAACAAACAAAAGAGTACAATATTAGTTTATATTGCTCTTATTGACACACTTGAAATTGATATTTATATTTATAATTTACATTACTTGAAAATATTGATTTAAGTAAACTAAAAAATATATATTATATTTAATAATTATTTTTACTTGATTCGGGAGTGAATCACAAAATTTGTTAACAAGGAATCATCTATAAAGTTTTGAAAATTTTGTTAACAAGGAATTGTCTATAAAGTTTTGTTCGGAAAGATATAGAGTGGAGTTGACTTAAAGAGATTTAAAATAAAAAATTAAAAGAGCTTTAAACTAAGGTAATGGAAAAAAATCAATCTAAAACAAATTGCATATAGCTTATATGTAGGAAGAAAAATCTAATCTTAATTAATAATAGACAAAAGTTTTTGTTTTTCTTTTTTTGATAATGGATGAAAATGAAGATGCCTGATTTGCTTTTTTTTATATATTTTTACGAATGACAATGAATTAGGAGCTATTACAAGTGTAGTAGCCAGAGAGGATGCCCTGCAAGGAAGCATGTGGAGAGGAGTTTGGAGGATCCTAGCTTGTTGATGGTCACATATGAAGGAGAACACAACCATTCCAAAATCCAATTTGGTGTGCCCAACATCCTCATTCAGCAGCAGCATTGAAGCTGGTAATTGAGCTTCAAAGGACTGGAAAATTTTCATGTCAACCATAAGATGTATCTTTCAAGTATTGAGCATTAGAAGTACAAAATATGTACGAATGACTAAGAGCATAATCTTGAGATATATAAAGTGTGAAGGGCCTGAGATAATGTAAATATTGTACATTGAGGAGCTTTGAGGAAAGCTTAAGTATTGGCTAAAACACACTCAGACTTGATTTGAGAATTGAAACAAATTATTACATTTGATATGCGAAAGGCCCTTTAGATTTTAGTATGCCTTTCGGCTTAGTAATGTAAGAACATGCAAGTTGACAACATTACAAGTATTTTGAGATAACTTAATTAATTATGGCTGGATTTGGTCGTCCTAGGCTAGAGCTAAGTTGGGGTACGGGCTGGCCAGTTGAATAATTTGAGATTCAAATTCAGCTCGGTGTGTCATAGAGTGGAGTTGATGAGCTATTTATACTAATTTTTTGATTGAATACATAAAATATAGTAAATTAGCTATACTTGTAGTTGATAAATATATGATTTATATTACTCTAAAATATTGATTTAGTTAAATTATAAGAAAAGTTAAATGGTTTAATAACTTTTATTACTTAACTCGGTGATTCAATTATAAAATTTGTCCTCAAGGAATTATTTATAAAGTTTGACTCGAGAAATCATAAAATAAAGTTGTCTCCGTTAATTCATTGAAAAATAAATAAAAAATTTCAAAGCTATGAATTTTGACATTGTTGGCTGGTTTCAACAGCAGCTAGTGGTCGACTGTCCTCTGAAAGCATCCTTTCTTTTAAAATAATAATAATAAATACTAATTTGGGTCAGTCGAGTTATTTTACCAACCCAAACCAAAGTTAGGATAAATCAAATCATAAAAACTATCATTGAATATTAATGGGACATAAATCACCGCTAAATTGTGAATAGAGCATAGTTGAAAAAATCGGCCGATTCCGTGCGGAATCGGCCGATTTAAATCGGATCGTGAATCGGCCTGTTTCGGCCGATTCCGACCGATTTAAATCGGAATCGGAATCGGTTTTTAGGAAATTACCAAAATACCCTAGGTATAATTTTTATTAAATTATTTAAGCATGGGCAAAATGGTAATTTGGATTTAAAAACCTAAATCAAACCCTCTCCCCCCGATTTCGCCGCCGCGTTTGCTCCGCCGCCCTCCGCCGCGCTTCCGCCGCGATTCCACCCGATTTCGCCGCGATTCGGCCGCCCGACGCTCCGCCCGACCTTCCGACCACCCCACCGCCGTCCGACGCTGCGCCCATTCCGAATTCACCTTCCGCCGTCCGACGCTTCCGCCGCGATTCCGCCGGCCGACGGTTCGTCCGACCGGGTTGCCGACATCGCTGCTGCGAGGCTCGCCGCCGACCGGGCGCCGGCGGCGGCAGGGGTAGAGAAGGGAGGGTGGCATTCTCGTAATTAAAAGTTGACTCGAGTCTAACCCGAGTCAAAAATAATAATTAATTCTAAATAATTTTAAAAAAATCTTAAAAAATATTTAAAAATATCATAAACTATAATACATAGAATAATATAAAAATAACATCAATACCCAATTTTAATATATTTATATTGTAAATTTTCAAATTATTATATATGACCGATTAAATTAATTTGGACCGATTCAACTGAACCGATTCTTGGCCGATTCAGACCGATTCCGATTCCGATTCCGATTTCATGGAAAACCGATTCCGATTCCGATTCCGATTTATGCAACCATGGAATAGAGCACATCATTCCATTATTTAATTGTAAAATCCTCTTTAAATATAAACTTCAATATTTATTTAATTTTCTTATTCCCAATCATGATTTAAAAGGTGAGAAAATGAAGAGATAATTTTCTTTGTACTTCAATTGTAAAACCCGTGACTCAAGTCAGAGTTTTACGGGAGTGAACCAGTCGGTTCAACTGTCGGTTCGAGTCGAGTCAGCTTCATGGACCGCGAGCTGAGTTGAGGCCAGCTGTGAGTTATGAGCGATGAGAGTCATGTATGCTCAAGTATACGATGATAACGTCAAAAAAGATGATGAAAAATGGGTTATCAAGTATATGGAGTTATGCAGTATTTGATTGTTATTTTTATTTGATCGTAGAATATTTTTAGGGCCGAATGACGAATTAAGACGCGATATAGGTGAGTTTGGGTGGGTTATTAGTTATAGAACATATCATTTGGTTGTTGTTGTGTTCGTTTGATTTTATGGGATTTTTCCCATTTTTTTTGGATTTTTTTTAGGATTTATTAGGAGATAGTTATTATTATTTACTCGAGTCGGAGTCGAGTCAAGTTTAATTTACAAAAATGCCATCGCACGCCCCTTCATCTTCCCCGACACCTTCCCTTCCAAAACCCTAGCCGCCGCAGCCCCTCGTTCTCGTCGCCGCCACCGACGCCGTGCTGCCGCCAATCGACGCCGCCCCGCCCCGCCGTGCAGTCGCCGTGCCGCCACGACCCACCCCGGCCACCGCCTCGCCGCCACAATGCCGGAATCGCCCCACGAGCCGCGACGCGCTCCCTCAGCGATTTGCCGCCGTCCGGGCCGCTCCGCCGCCGCTGTGACCCTGACGACCACCCCCTCGCCGTTGACGACGTTTCCCCCATCCTCCTGACCGCCGTCGAGGCCGGTCGGAGCCCCGATCGGAGCACACCGCCGCCCCGCCTTGTTTTCAACGCCGCCGCCGACGGCCATCGCCGCCTCGGCTACCTTGTTTGACACCGCCATCGGACCAAGCTCGTTGAGCTGGTGCCGATAGACCCCCTGATTGCTCCGTCCCGAATCGTCGCCGGAAAACCACCGACACTCGCCGGTAAACCGCCGGAACCGCCGGAAAATTGGATTCGTGGGAAATTTGCCGGATCATCCGCCGAACACACCTGGTCCAATATGATCGGACTTCGGACGCAGCTAGGTGCCAAATTTGAGTTTCGAGCCACGAAACGAAAACCCTAGCCGTCGCCGATTTTCGACGACGCGAGGTATAATTTATTTTAATTTAATTATTTGAAAGTATTGATTATTAGAATTGCATGCTAGGATTGGTAAATTGTATGTTATAATAATATATATAAATGTAGATTTGATTAAGGATAAAATGTGAAATTTGCTTGATTGAGTGGTGTTAAAAATGGAGGCTAAGAAACTAATTAGGGTAACTAGGTTATTATCATGATCTAATGCAAACTAGCCTAAGTAGACTTGCTAGAATTGACATAGGTTAATGTATGTTGATTGATGCGTGATTGTGTTGATTGTGCGTGCATGCTATAGGATGTGTGATTCATCATGCGGGCATTAGTTTTTAGTTTGATTGTGTAGGTACGGTGTAGGAGCTTGCCGCCTAGGCGCGTGGACCCGTTTGGAGCTTCTACCAGGTCCGTTTAGGACTCGTTCTCTGTTTTATGCTACTCTATTGTATATTTGATTTATCATGTGCAGGACGAGTTAAGTGGCATTTTATCGGATCCCACTTAACTCGGGCCATTTAGCCAACAGTTTTATTTCGGATTAATAACCCTCGAGGATGAGATCCCTCGAGTTTGCTTTCGAACTTCAGATCCAGCTCACGATGCCTTCGGGCCTATTATATAAATCCCAACCCAGGCCTATATATGTATAGTTTTCGTGTTTTCGGTGAGAGATGGGATGAGGGGTACTTGCGGCCACATCTTCAGATATGGTTTGTGCTCGGAAGAGCGGGCTCTGGAGCTGGGGAGAACCCACTTCGTTCCCGAAGGATCTGGACAACTCCACCTTTGAGTTCCTCAAACCCAGAGAAGTGTGGAGGTTTACGGGTACTGCAATGCAGCGCATGTCTAGACTTGTGGTTCAAAGGGTACTGAAGGCGACTGCCTGAGAGTGCTCGGCCTTTGTGCTCAAGGCCAGGAGTAATATGGAAGGTGCAGAGGGCGGTAAGGAATGAAATTTGATGCGAGAAGCGATAGAGAAATGGCCAATGTATGAGGATGAGAAAGAAAGGGGGACACTGTCGACCTGAGGGCGACGTCTCGACGGCGACGGCTCCCGTATGTGCCCTGATGAGAGTTCTTGAGGAAGTATATGGTTTTGATTCAACAGGAGAGTTTGCTCTCCTGTGCCAGATTGATATTAGTTATTTTCCGGGCCAGTAACACTCGTTATTGACGGTTTTTCTATATATATGTAGGTGAGGAATGCGAGCGATGAAAGCTGTCGGGACTGCGGAGGAGCAGCACGGAACCGCGCACACATGTACCTGCCGCGTGTAACGTATGTATAATGATGGTGTGTTATTGTTATGTAAATGATAATTTTGATGTGTTCGCATGAATGAATTGCTTGTTATGAAACAAACTGATAAATATGAATGAGTAGGGAGCCTTGGAGTTCAGACTCAGCTCGGGTAAAAACGAATGTGATAATGATTTAATGTCATGGTAGATTATTATGCGTTATCGTATTTTCATAAAATATTATATATTTTCTTTTGGTTTCTCATTTATTATTTTGTCTTGTTTTTGCTTGTACATCTTAGTATGCATGTAGGACCGCGTTAGAACCCAATCGTTCTCATTCATGCATTTAATATTTGCATCTCCATCTTGAGACGCCGAGAGTAGATCCGGGTCGGCTTAACCGAATATAGTAGATTAACGAATGGTTCGGTCGCCGGTGACATTCCGGGTCGGTTCACGGGTGAGCCGAAACGGGGTGTTACAATAGTGGTATCAGAGCCAACTCTTGGCATATGTTCTATGATACCAGGAGTGGTATCAGAGCTAACCCTTTGTTGATTAAGATGGTAGATGCATTATAGGTTACATGTGTGCCGAAGCTGCTCTGAGCTGTACCGACAGGTATTTTTCTGTCTTTATGTTTGTGTTCACAGATTTTCTTACCTAACAGTGGTGTGACAGGGTGAGTAGATTAGAGTAGGGTACACAAACAGGATGGTGACACAGACCCGTGGGACGCAGATCAGGACCCCATCGCCTCCAGTAGTCAGACAGGATAGTCCCGACCATGGTCACAGTGACACAACTTCCAGTCGACCTAGGACCACCATGCCACCAGCAGAGACGAGTGTACCAGTATCAGCTAGTCATCGTACGGCGAGCCATCGCCGAGACAGTCGACGCGATAGTCACCGCAGTTCGAGTAGTCGATAGGAAAGGGATGCTGCAATAGCTAGGCTAGTTGAGGTTCAGATGCAAATGCAGCAGAATCAGGAGGAATTTAGGAGAGAGCTCAGACAGATAGCTCTATCAGTGGCAAGAGCAGAGAAGAGACCGGCCGTGGATGAAGAGGCGCAAGGAGAGCTAGTAGCGCCCATAGGCCCTCCGCCGCCACCTCCTCCTCCACCGCTGCAACAGGGAGCTACCCCTGCAACAGCTCCTCTGGTTGCCCCACTTCAGGCAAGGATGAGACAGGACGCCGGTGGACCTGCGATAGCGGGCAGTGGGCAAACCGTAGGGGAGTGGAGTAGTTGGAGGTGACAGTGTGCCAGTTGGTACGGGATCACAGTTTCCTCGTTATGAGCAAGCAGAGGGATCAAATAGATCTGTAGACGTGAGGAGTTTGGAATTGTGGCAATATGAGAGATTCGTGAAGAATGGCGAACGACCTTTCTTTGGGAAGTTGGATGCTGAGGAGGCATTCCTATGGATATCATTGGCCATAGGAGTGTTTGATAGTATGGCATGCCCCGTAGAACACAGAGTGTGCGTCGTCATAGGAGCATTCCAAGACGAAGCGAGGATATGGTGGAGTTCGGTGTAGAATTCTGTATTCGCTCATCGCCAGCCTCAGGACATCACTTGGGAGGAATTCAGAGTGGAATTCGATGGAAAGTATTTTCCACCGGATGTTAGGAGAAGGAAGGAACGAGAGTTCCAAATGTTGAGGCAAGGGCCTATGACAGTAGTACAGTATGAGACGAGGTTTAGGGCGTTGGAGAGATTTGCACCAGATTTGGTTCCAACTGAAGGAAGAAGAATAGAGCGCTTCAATGAAGGCCTCCAACATGAGATTCAGATGGCGTACTTGGATAGGAAGTTTACTACCCTCGGTGACGTAGTGAGAGCTGCAAGTGAAGCAGAGCGGGTGATAGCTACACGACCACGCCGAGATGTCGACCAGAGGCAGCAACATCCGAGGCCATATCAGCTAGAGCAGGGGGCACAGCAGAGCCCACACACCATTCCAGAGCCCACTATCGACTCACACGTGCCCGCTCGTGTAGCACGGCAGTCAGATTTCCCTCATTCCATCTCTCATTGAAAACACGAAAACTATACATATATAGGCTTGGGTTGGGATTATACAATAGGCCCGAAGGCATCGTGAGCTGGATCTGAGGTTCGAAAACAAACTCGAGGGATCTCATCCTCGAGGGTTATATCCGGAATATCGTTGGATAAATGGCCCGAGTTAAGTGGGATCCGATAAATTGTCACTTAACTCGTCCTGCACATGATAAATCAAATACACAATAGAGTAGCGTAAAAACAGAGAATGAGTCCTAAACGGACCTGGTAGAAGCTCCAAACAGGTCCACGCGCCTAGGCGGCGAGCTCCTACACTGTACCTACACAATCAAGCTAAAAACTAATGCCCGCATGATGAATCACACATCCTATAGCATGCACACACAATCAATACAATCACGCATCAATCAACACACATCAACCTATATCAATTCTAGCAAGTCTACTTAGGCTAGTTTGCATTAGATCATGATCATTACCTAGTTACCCTAATTAGTTTCTTAGCCTCCATTTTTAACACCACTCAATCAAACAAATTTCATATTTTATCCTTAATCAAATTTACATATATATATATATATATATATTATTATAACACACAATTCACCAATCCTAGCATGCAATTCTAATAATCAATATTTTTAAATAATTAAATTAAAATAAATTATACCTCGCGTCGTCGATAATCGGTGACGGCTAGGGTTTCCGTTTCATGGCTCAAAACTCGAATTCGGCACCTAGCAGCGTCTGAAGTCCGATCAGATTGGACCAGGTGCGTTCAGCGGATGATCTAGCGAATTTTCCACGAATCCAATTTTTCGGTGGTTCCGGCGGTTTTCCGGCGAGTGTCAACAGTTTTCCGGCGGATTCTGGCAGTTTTCCAGCGATGATTCGGGACAGGGCAATCAAGGGGCCTATCGCCTCGGAGTGGCGACGGCCAAGGCAGCTTCGTGGCATCACGGCGGCACGCTGGTTGGTGATCAGTAGCCGGGGTTGGTTGGGGCGGCACAGTGACGACACGACAAGGTGGAGCGGCGTCGATCGGCGGCAGTGCGGCGTCGGCGATGGCGGTAGCACACAACGAGGGTTTTGGGAGGGTAAGTGTCTGGAGGGAGAAAGATACCCTCAATGGCAGTTTCGTAATTAATATTGACTCGATTCCTACTCGAGTCAAAATAATAACTAGTTCGTAATAAATTCTAAAAAATCTAGAAAAATATGGAAAAATCCCATAAAATAAAACAAACACAACAACATCCAAATGACATGCTCTATAACTAATAACCCACCCGAATATAATCCAACGCGTCCTAATGCGTTATTCGGCTTAAAACTATTCTACGATCAAATAAAAATAACAATCAATACTGCATACCTCCATATACTTGATAACCCATTTTTCATCATCTTTCAGGTGTTATCATCGTACACTTGAGCATACATAACCCTCATCGCTCGTAACTCACGGCTGGCCTCAACTCAGCACGCGGTTCATAAAACTGGCTCGACTCGAACCAACGGTCAAACCGACTGGTTCGGTAACGTAAAACCCTGACTCGAGTCACGGGTTTTACAAATTATACAATATTTCATGTGCATATATAGTTAGCAAGGGAAAAGTTTTGCTTAGTTGTTGGCTTGCTGTTTGATAGTCACCCGCTAGTATAGATCAAAAAAGATCTTGCTCTACATGCTCGTTATCTACCCCATTAGAATACTCTTTTCAAAATGTGACACAGTTTCCAGCTATTTTTTTTTGATAAATTCCAACTTTTATGTTTGGATGCTAGCAATGTCTTATCATTCTTAACATTTTCTTAATTTACACAGAGTTGCCTCAAATTGGTCATTAGCAAGAACAAAAACAGTGAAGATTTTATTAGTACTTGCCACCGGCCATAATTGTTAATATTTGTAATTATGATATTAATGATATATAGCTCATTGTCACATTCAGATTATCCAAAAAATCTCGGGATACCAAATCGAAGTGACTATTTGTTATACAATTAAAGATGAAGTGCCTCAAAGCATCAATATATATATATAGACTCATTTGCCTCATTCTATACGAGAGAAAAAAAGAAAAAGAAATAGAAAATGAATATAGAGATAAAAAGAGGAGAAAATATTATTCACTAGTTTAATCTTATATTGTAAAACCCACGATTCGAGTCAGGGTTTTATATTCAGAACCGGTTGGTTAGACCGTTATTTTTGAGTCGAGTCAGTTTTAGAACACGTGTATCGAGTCGACGCCAGTCGTGCGTATGAGCTATGAGGGTCATTTGTACCTAAGTATATGATGATATCGTCATGAACACAACAGAACAGAATGAGTTATCAGAATATATAAGAGTATGCCAGTCATTTTTTTATTTTTATATATAGTGGATCATAGAATTAGTTTTAGGTCGTTTACCGCATTGGGACGCGTTATGACCAGTTTGGGTGGGTTGATAGTTCTAGAGTATATCATTATGTTGTTTTGGTGTTTGTTTGATTTTATGGGATTTTCCACAATTTTTTTAGGATTTTCTACGACTTAGTTATTATTCTTAACTCGAGCCGGAGACGAGTTAAGTCTTATTTACGAGTTTGCCACCAAACACCCCCAACCTTTTTTCTTCCTCGCCCAAAACCTTGCCCCGACGCCGCCCCCATGCAGCGTCGCCGCCCGCCGTCGATGCCGGCCAACCGCCGATCGACGCTACCTAGCCCCGCCATGGCATCGTCGTGCTGCCCCGACCAGACCCGGCCACCAATCGGCCTCCACGACGCCGGACTGTCGATCACACTATCGGCGACCGTCACTGCTATAATCCAGCTGTAGCCTCGACACCCTTGACCACCCAGTGACCTTCCCCGACCGGAGTGAAGGTCATCGCCGCCGAGGCCGGTCGGATCGAGTCACCCATCGCTGCTGGCTCTGTTTTGCCATTTTCTGGCGAGCCGCCGCCTCCACTGACTACGTTGATGTCGTAGATGCGTCGGGCTCAATGAGCCAGTTCCAATGGTACCCAATATGACCCCTATCTAGCCAGTAGATGCCGTCGGTGGTTGTCGCCGGAAAACCTTCGAAAACTGCCAAAAACCATTGAAACCTGCCAGAAAACCGCCGAAACTTGCTGGAAAACCGAATTTGATGGAATTCGCCGGATCATCCGCAGAGCTCATCCAGTCAAACTTGATCGACTTCGGATGTTGCCGAGAGTCGAATTTGAGCTCTGAGACGCGCGATGAAACCCTAGCCGTCACCGATTGCCAACAACGTGAGGTATAATTACCTCCGAGTTAGTTATTTAAAATTGATGATGATTTGTAAAACCCACGATTTGAGTCAGGGTTTTATATTTAGAACTGGTCAGTTCGACCGTTATTTTCGAGTCGAGTCAGTTTCAGAACACGTGTACTGAGCCGACGCCGGTCTCGTGTATGAGCCATGAGGGTCATGTGTACCCAAGTATATGATGATAACGTCATGAACACAGTAGAAAAGAATGAGTTATCAGAATATATGAGAGTATGCAGTTCATTTTTTTTATTATGATATATAATGGATCGTAGAATTAGTTTTGGGCCATTACCCGCGTTAGGACGCGTTACGGGCATTTTGGGTGGGTTGATAGTTCTAGAGCATATCATTATGATTTTTTTGGTGTTGTTTGATTTTACGGGATTTTTTCCAATTTTTATGAATTTTTTTAGGATTTAATACGACTTAGTTATTATACTTGACTCGAGCCGGAGACGAGTCAAGTCTTAATTACAAGATTGCCACCCAAACATTTCTTCTCCACCCCTGACCTTTTCTCCCCCACGCCCAAACCCTAGCCGCCTCGCCGCCCCTGTTCGCGTGCCACCGCCACCACGGCCGATGCCGCTTGGCCGTCGATCGACGCCGCCCAGCCCGGCCACGGCATCGCCCTGCCGCCCGACCAGGCCCGGCCACGAGCTGGCCGCCACGACGCGAGGAATCACCGCGGTGACGCAGCGCTTGCGTCGCCAATCGCGCCGCCGCCGACTGTCGCCACCACGATCAGGTGGTCGGCTCGACGTCCTCGACCCCTCAGCTGCCTTTCCCGACCGGAGCGGAGGCCATCGCCGGCCTAGCCGGCCGGATCTAGCGACCCATCGCCGCCGCTCCATCTTATGCATTTTCCGGCGAGCCACCACCTCCGTTGGCCACGTCGACCTCGTAGATGAGTCGGGCTCGCCGAGCCGGTTCCGAGGGTACCCAACACGACCACTTTCCGGCCAGTAGACGCCGCCGGCGATTGTCGCCGGAAAACCATCGGAAGCCGCCGGAAAACCGCCAGCAGTTGCCGGAAAACCGCCGGAAAATCGGAATTTCTGGAATTCACTAGAATTCATCGGATCTTCCACGGGGCTCACCCAGTCGAGCCCGATCGAGCTTCGGACGCCGATGAGCGCCGAATTTGAGTTCCGAGACACGCGACGGAACCCTAACTGTCGCCGATTGTCGACAACGTGAGGTATAATTACCTCCGATTGATTTATTTAAAATTGATGATAATTGTTAGCATAGCATGCTAGGGTTGATTAATTATCATGATTAATGTCTTGACCATGAATAAAGTAAAGATGTGCATGATGAGATTGTTAGTGAATGAAGTAAGTGATCTAATGAGATGAATTGTGTATGAGCATGTTAATCTAGTACGATGCAACTTAGAAGAACAGAATAAAATATGGTATGAATAGTTTGAGTTAGGATTATTTACTCTTATAATTATCTGATTGTTATTTTGATGGATGATCTTGTGGTTGCATTGTGTGTGATTCATTGATTTTGATGCATCATGTAGTTAGTGGGCGTTAGTATTTAGTTTTGATGTGTAGGTACGGAGTAGGAGCTCGCCGCCTAGGTGCGATGACACGCTTGGAGCTTCTACCAGGTCCGTTTAGGACTCGTCTCTGATTTACTCTTTCTATTGTATGTTTAATTTATTGCCTGCAGGACGGGTTAAGTGGCGTTTTATCGGATCCCACTTAACTCGGGCCATTTAACCGAACATTTTCCGGATTAATAACCCCTCGAGGATGAGATCCCTCGAGGTTGATTTCGAAAACAAGATCCACCAAAAGTTGCCTTCGGGCCTATTATATAAATCCCTACCCAGCCCTATATATATGTAGTTTTCGCGTTTTCAGTGAGACGAGAGATGGAGAAATCGACTGCACGTACCATGCAGAGGATGCCGTGACAGTCAAAGCGGGCTCTGGATTAGTGCCAGCGGACTGTTCCATTCCCGAGGGATCCTGACAACTCCGCGTTTGAGTTCCTCACACCCGGAGAACGTGGAGGTTTACGGGTACTGTTTAGTACAGCGCATGTCCGGACTTGTGGTTCAAAGGGTACTAAAGGCGACTGCCTGAGAGTACTCGGCCTTCGTGCTCAAGGCCAGGAGAAATATGGAGGTAAGGAGAGGGCTTAGGATAAAGTTTCACGAGAAGTACTGAAAAAGAAGTGCCGAGAGCGGCACAGTACCAGCAGCAGATCAGTAAGTTCGGGATGCTACCGGGTCTGCAGCCCAGTGGCTCCTCAGTAGTGCCCTTCAGAGTGTTCACGTGGAGTATATGATGTTTTCTTTTATATGAGAGTTTGCTCTCATAGCCAGCTTGTTATAGTTATTTTATTTTTCGGACCAGTAACACTTGTTACTGACGTGTTTTTATACTATATGTAGGTAACAATTACGAGTTGGAAGAGCCAGTTTGGACGGAGGAGCATTGTTGTCGCTTGCACACATGTCAGTCAATTGAGTGTTTATATTGTGTTATGATATTATTATATGGTGTGAATAAATGCTTGAAACATGATGATGTGACGTGATTAGTTGTTAAAATATGATGTTATGACATGATGAAAAGCTAAGACATGATGACAAGAAGTGAGATGTGATTAGAGTGTGCAGTAAAAGTAGTAACACCCCGTTTCGGCTCACCCGTGAACCGACCCGGAAATGTCACCGGCGACCGAACCGTTCGCTAATCTACTAGATTCGGTTAAGCCGACCAGGATCTACTCTCGGCGTTTCAAGATGGAGATGCAAATGTGAAATGCATGAATGGGATGCGTGGGTTCTAACGTAGTCCTACATGCATGCTATGATGTGCAAGCAAAACAAAACCATGCAACGGCAAGAAAATTTTAATTAAAAATTATCCACAACAAGGTATATAAATATTTTATCAAAATACGATAAAACATGATAATCTACCGTAGCATTCATCGCTATCTCTTTCGTTTCAATTGAACTGAGCCTAAACTCCAAACTCACTACTCATTCATATTTATCCATTCATTTCATATCAAGCAATTTATCTAAACAAACACAGCAAAATTATCATTCACATAGCAATAACACACCGTCATTATACGTTACACGCGGCAGGTACATGTGTGCGCGGTTCTGTGTTGCTCCTCCGCAGTCCCGACAGCTTTCATCGCTCGCATTCCTCACCTACATATATATAGAAAAACCGTCAGTAACGAGTGTTACCGGCCCGGAAAATAACTAATATCAATCTGGCACAGGAGAGCAAACTCTCCTGTTGAATGAAAACCATATACTTCCTCAAGAACTCTCATCAGGGCACCTACGGGAGCCGTCGCCCTCGGGTCGACAGCGTCCCCCTATCTTTCACATTCTCATGCCTCGGCCATTTCTCTATTGCTTCTCGCGTCAAATCTCATTCCTTTCCGCCCTCTGCACCTTCCATATTACTCCTGGCCTTGAGCACGAAGGCCGAGTACTCTCAGGCAGTCGCCTTCAGTACCCTTTGAAACCACAAGTCTAGACATGCGCTGCAATGCAGTACCCGTGAACCTCCACACTTCTCCGGGTTTGAGGAACTCAAAGGTGGAGTTGTCAGGATCCCTCGGGAATGAAACGGCCCGCACACCATTCCAGAGCCCACTGTCGACACACACGTGCCCGCTCGCGTAGCACGGTAGTCGGATTTCCCTCATTCAGTCTCTCACAAAAACACGAAAACTATACATATATATAGGTCTGGGTTGGGATTTATACAATAGGCCCGAAGGCAACGTGAGCTGGATCTGAAGTTCGAAAACAAACTCGAGGGATCTCATCCTCGAGGGTTATTAATCCGGAAAATCGTTGGCTAAATGGCACGAGTTAAGTGGGATTCGATAAAACGCCACTTAACTCGTCCTGCACATAATAAATCAAATACACAAGAGAGTAGCGTAAATCAGAGAACGAGTCCTAAACGGACCTGGTAGAAGCTCCAAACGGGTCCACGCGCCTAGGCGGCGAGCTCCTACACCGTACCTACACAATCAAGCTAAAAACTAACGCCCGCATGATGAATCACACATCCTATAGCATGCACACACAATCAACACAATCACGCATCAATCAACACACATCAACCTATATCAATTCTAGCAAGTCTACTTAGGCTAGTTTGCATTAGATCATGATCATTACCTAATAACCCTAATTAGTTTCATAACTTCTATTTTTAACACCACACAATTCCACAAATTTCATATTTTATTCTAAATCAAATCCACATTTATACAAGTAATTACAATGCACAATTCATCAATCATAGCATGCAAATTCTAATAATCAATACTTTCAATTAATTAAGTTAAAATAAATTATACCTCGCGTCGTCGAAAATCGGCGACGGCTAGGGTTTCCGTTTCGCGGCTCGAAACTCGAATTCGGCACCTAGCGGCGTCCGAAGTCCGATCAGATTGGACTGGGTGCGTTCGGCGGATGATCCGGCGAATTTCCCACGAATCCAATTTTCCGGCAGTTCCGGCGGTTTTCCGGCGAGTGTCGGCGGTTTTCCGGCGGATTCCGACGGTTTTCCGGCGATGATTCGGGACGGGGCAATCAGGGGGTCTATCGGCACCAGCTCGACGAGCTCGGTCCAATGGTGGTGTCAAACAGGGTAGCCGAGGCGGCGATGGCCGTCAACGGCGGCGTCGAAAATGGGCGGCGGCGGCGGCGTGCTCCGATCGGGGCTCCGGCCGGCCTCGACGGCGCTCGGGATGGTGGGGGAAACGTCGGCGACGGCGAGGGGGTGCTCGTCAGGGTCACACCGGCGGCGGAGCGGCCCGGACGGCGGCGGAATCCGGCCCGAAGTGGCGGCGGCCGAGGTGGTTTCGTGGGTCGATTCCGGCGTCGTGGCGGCGAGACGGTGGCCGGGGTGGGTCGTGGCGGCACGGCGACGGCACGACGGGGCGGGGCGGCGTCGATCGGCGGCAGCACGGCGTCGGCGGCGGCGGCGGCAGCGCACCACAGTGGCGGCGAGGGTTTGGGTCGAAGAAGGGTCGGGAGGGAGAAGAAGATGTTCTCAATGGCAAATTCGTAATTTAGTATTGACTCGATTCCGACTCGAGTCAAAATAATAACTAGTTCGTAATAAATTCTAAAAAAATCTAGAAAAATATGGAAAAATTCACATAAAATAAAACAAACACAACAACATCCAAATGGCATGCTCTATAACTAATAACCCACCCGAATATAATCCAACGCGTCCTAACGCGTTATTCGGCCTAAAACTATTTCTTCGATCAAACATATAAAAAGAAAAAAATACTGCATACTTTCATATATTCTGATAACTCATTTCTCACCATCTTCTCGACGTTATCATCATATATTCAGGTACACCTGACTCTCATCGCTCATAACTCACGGCTGGTCTCGACTCAGCACGCGGTTCATGAAACTGACTCGACTCGAACCAACGGTCGAACCGACTGGTTCGGTAACGTAAAACCCTGACTCGAATCACGGGTTTTACAAAAAGTGTGGCCCGAGTTTTATAATGAATATACGGTATATTAGATTATGTGTGATTAAAATTGTTGGTATATGCATATGTATTGGTGTGTGTTTGAATTGTATGTCATTCATGTAGTACCATGTTAGGGTTTGTGCATTCATCCATGCTTTGAGAGTTGTATCTTCATCTTAAGACGCCAAGATTGGATCCGCATAAGTTAGGCTCGGTTTAGCCGACCTAACTGGGGCCTGTAACATACCGGTTCGGTTCATGAGCGTGGACCGGATTTGGGGTGTTACATGATTGTTAACATAACATGCTAGAATTGGTTAGTTGTCATGATAAATATATGAGTAGGAGTGCAGTGATGATTACATGATGCAATTAATTGGGAATGAACAGTGAGTGATCTAATGAAGTAGATCGAGTTTGAGCATGCTAATCGAGTATGACGTAACTTAGAAAAACAGTATAAAATTGGTATGAATAGGATGACTTAGAATTATTTTCACATTATGATTACTTGACTATTGATGGATATTATTTGTATTGTGAGTATGTTTGATCATGACGAGTTTGATTCATCATTTAGTTAGTGGGCGTTAGTATTTAGTTTTGATGTGTAGGTACGAAGTAGGAGCTCGCCACCTAGGCGCGATGACAAGTTTGGAGTTTCTACCAGGTCTGTTTAGGACTCGACTCTGTTTTACGTCTCTTCTATTGTATGTTTCTTTTATTATTTGCAGGACGGGTCAAGTGGCGTTTTATTGGATCCCACTTAACTCGGGCCATCTAGCCGAACAGATTTCCGGACTAATAACCCCTCGAGGATGAGATCCCTCGAGGGTGATTTCGAAAACAAGATCTACCACAAGTTGCCTTCGGGCCTATTATATAAATCCCTACCCATCCCTATATATATGTAGTTTTCACGTTTTCAGTGAGACGAGAGATGGAAAAACTGACTGCACGTACCATGAGCAGATGCCGTGACAGTCAAAGCGACTCTAATTAGTGCCAGCAGACTGTTCCATTCCTGAGGGATCCTGACAACTCCGCGTTTGAGTTCCTCACACCCGGAGAACGTGGAGGTTTACGGGTATTGTTTAGTACAGCGCATGTCTGGACTTGTGGTTCAAAGGGTACTAAAGGCGATTGCCTGAGAGTACTCGGCCTTCATGCTCAAGGCCAGGAGAAATATGGAGGTAATGAGAGGGCTTAGGATTTGAGACCAGAAAATGAAGTAAGAAAATATCGAGAGTGGCATCAGCAGCAGCAGATCAGTAAGTTCGGGATGCTACCGGGTCTGCAGCCCAGTGGCTCCTCAGTAGTGCCCTTCAGAGTGTTCACGTGGAGTATATGATGTTTTCTTTCATATGAGAGTTTGCTCTCATAGCCAGCTTGTTATAATTATTTTATTTTCCGGACCAGTAACACTTATTACTGACGTGTTTTTATACTATATGTAGGTAATAATCACGAGTTGGAGGAGCCAGCTTGGACGGAGGAGCACTGTCGTTGCTTGCACACATGTCAGTCGATTGAGTGGTTATATTTTGTTATGATATTATTATATTGATGTGATGGTGTGTAATTTAGTTTGCATGTCATCCATGTAGTATCATGTTAGGATTTTGTGAATTCATCTATGCATGACGAGTAATATCTTCATCTTAAGACACCGAGATTAGATCCGCGCGAGTTGGGCTCGAGTTAGCCGACCTAACCAGGGCCTGTAACATGCCGGTTCGGTTCACGAGCGTGGACCGGATTTGGGGTGTTCATATATAGAATATTGAGATAGGGAAATCTTATAATCTCAATTGTATAGGTTTGATGAGTAATCTTCTTGTACATCTCCATATGTTTGATGACTGCAATCTTTAGTTAAAGTAATGAATTGTTCATTTTTGTCCCATAGTTTTTGACTTTCGATAAAAGTAGGGTTTTCTACGTTAAATTTCTGTTCTTTTATTTCTGTTTTATCTTATTTTTTAGGCATTATTTTCCTATATCTTGTGTTCGTTGTTGTTGATTTCTAACTTTGGGAATTTTTCTCAACAATTAGCATCGCCTGTGGGAAATTTACGTCTCATTCAATCGGATCTTGATTTGAATTGGAATCATGGCGAACAATTTCAAGATTGGGAGGATTGAGAAATTTAATGGAATAAATTATCAATGGTGGAGGATGCAGATTGAGGATTATCTAAACGAGAAGCAACTACATCAACTACTTGTAGGTAGCAAGCTAGAAACGATGTCAACCGAAGAGTAAGCCTAGTTAGATAGGCGAGTCATAGCTATCGTTTGATTGTTTTTAACACAGTTAGTGGTGTTTAATGTCTCCAAACAGACGACTGTGAAATGGTTGATGGAGGCATTAGCTGGTGTTTACGAGAAGTCGTCAACCTCTAACAGATTATTTTTGTTGAGGAAGCTTGTCTATTTAAGGATGCCTGAAGGTGAATCTATTGCTAATCATTTGAATGATTTTAATAAAATTTAGGCACAACTTGAATTTGTGGAGATAACCTTTAATGAAGATATTAAATCTTTAATGTTCATGTGTTCTTCGCTGGAGAGTTGGGATACGATAATTACATCTATAAGTAATGCATCAAAAGAATAACTAAAGTTTGATGAAGTGCTAAGTGCAGTTTTAAATCAGGAGATGATGAAGAAGAGCATGGTAGATAGCACACTGTCCATCCCAGGCATAGCTTTGTCGGTGGACAAAGGCAAGGGCAAAGAAATAGGAAGAGGTCAAAGTAGAGGTCCTAAGAACTAAGGGTGCTCTAAATCTAAAGGAAAATTCAAGGGTAAGCTTACGTGTTAGATTTGTGACAACGAAGGGCATATAAAGAAGGATTATCCTGAGCGAGTCAAGAATGTAGCTAATGTTGTAGATGGTCATGAAGGGAAACTTTGTTTATCTGTTCATGATGATTACAAAATAGATATATGGTATATTGATTCAGGTGCTTCATTTCATTGTACGTCTCACGAAGAATGGTTTTATGATTTTGTTAAGAGTGAGTTTGGATATGTAACAATTGGCAATGATCAGAAGTGAAAAATTGAAGGTAAGAGAATAATTCATTTGAAGATGTATTATCAAGGTAAACTTATTCTCAAGGAGATCAGGTATATACCTGAATTGAAGAAGAATCTTATATCTATTAACAATCTGGATTAAGAGGGCTATAGGATCACATTTGAAAACAATCAGTGGAAGATCAACAAAGGAGTATTGGTGGTGATCAAGGGGAAAGCAGTAAGCACACTTCACCCATTGTCTACCAAGGTAGACCCATTTGTTTATTTGACCACTGAGAAGAATGACTTAACAATTTTATGGCATAGAAGCCTTGGTCACTTGAGCAAGAGTGGGATAAAGATCTTACATTCCAAGTAGGTTTTGACAGTTAATTGATCCTAACTTTGGTTTTTATGAAGACCGTGTTTTAGGTAAACAGAAACGGGTCAACTTCACAAAAGACGGGCGAGATATGAAATCCAAAAGGTTGCAGTTGGTTCATACGGATGTTTGATGGTCAGCCCATGGCAAATATTTTTAGAGGTAATTTCTATTTTGTTACCTTAATTGATGATTTTAGTAGGAAGACATGAATCTACACTATTAAGAAAAAATCAGAAATCTTTAGTATTTTCAAGATATGGAAAGCTCAGCTGAGAATGAAACATGTTTGAGATTGAAATGTCTTATGTAGGATAACAACAGAGAATATTACAATAAGGAGTTTGACTCCTATTGTAAAAATGGGGGAATGAGAAGGATCAAGACAGTACTAAGGACATCACAACAGAATGGGGTGGCAAAGAGAATGAACAGGACCATCATAGAGCGAGCAAGAAGCATGAGAATTAATGTTGGATTCCCTTTGCATCTTTGGGGTGCCCTTGTTCATGGTTTGACTAATTGTCATAGATTTTTTTTAAAAAGAGTGAATGAATTCATCATTGGTGTTGTTGATGCATGTAATGCATTAATAAATATTGCTGGGAAAAAGAGAATTTCTACCATCCATATTTCATGCCATGTTGGATAAATCATCTAAAACATAGTATTTGGCGATTAGATGAAAAGAACCTACTGTATTTGTAGATAAAAAGAAGTTGGTGGTTACTTGGTTAAGACCCAAAACACTATTTATATTTAGGGTTGCTAATAGAGCGAGCCAATTCGTGAATATTTGGCCCTCGATTCGACTCGAAACTCGTTATTTAATTGCTCGATATCGAACTTGACACAAACTTGAATGCTACAAGTCGAGTTTGATCAAGGCAATGTTCTACTTGACTCGACTCGATTATAACTCGAACTCGACTCGATAATATAATATAATAATATACATAATATCACTTGCATATTCAAAATACATTTAAAATTATAGATAAATGTTATTATTGATTACGTGCTAAAGGAGAGTGATGGTGGGGTGTTTTGTTTTTTTATCAAATTTGGATCGTCCTTGTAAAGTTTGAGACAGAAATATTATTTGCCCCTAGCTAAGATAATTTTATATATATATATATATATATATATATATATACATAAGTTTACTTATAGCTAATTGTATTTATTTATATACAATAAAATAACAAAGTAGCCAATGTGCAAAAAAAACGAAACAAACTTTAATTGAGTAAATCTTGACTTGCCTTATAAATAGTTTTAATCATTGAGGTATATAAATAAACCCCTCATTATGAAGAGAATAATTTTAATAATAATAACTACGTGGACTCATGGTTGCATAAATCGGAATCGGAATCGGAATCGGTTTTCCATGGAATCGGAATCGGAATCGGAATCGGTCTGAATCGGCCAAGAATCGGTTCAGTTGAATCGGTCCAAATTAATTTAATCGGTCATATATAATAATTTGACAATTTACAATATAAATATATTAAAATTGGGTATTGATGTTATTTTTATATTATTCTATGTATTATAGTTTATGATATTTTTTAAATATTTTTTAAGATTTTTTAAAATTATTTAGAATTAATTATTATTTTTGACTCGGGTTAGACTCGAGTCAACTTTTAATTACGAGAATGCCACCCTCCCCTCTCTACCCCCGCCGCCGGCGGCCCGGTCGGCGGCGAGCCTCGCGGCGGCGATGTCGGCAGCCCGGTCGGACGAACCGTCGGCCGGCGGAATCGCGGCGGAAGCGTCGGACGGCGGAAGGTGAGTTCGGAACGGGCGCAGCGTCGGACGGCGGTGGGGTGGTCGGAAGGTCGGGCGGAGCGTCGGGCGGCCGAATCGCGGCGGAATCGGGCGGAATCGCGGCGGAATCGGGCGGAAGCGCGGCGGAGGGCGGCGGAGCGAACGCGGCGGCGGAATCGGGGGAGAGGGTTTGATTTAGGTTTTTAAATCCAAATTACCATTTTGCCCATGCTTAAATAATTTAATAAAAATTATACCTAGGGTATTTTGGTAATTTCCTAAAAAACCGATTCCGATTTAAATCGGCCGATTCCGATTCCGATTTAAATCGGTCGGAATCGGCCGAAACGGGCCGATTCACGACCCGATTCGGGACCGACCGAGTCGGCCCCAAAATCGGATCTGCGCGACGCCGATCCGATTTAAATTGGCCGATTCCGCACGGAATCGGCCGATTTTTCAACTATGCGTGGACTTTTCCTAATCTAGCACCTGCTTTGCACTTTGCAATGTTTCAAGATGTAGTTCAAAGATCAAAACAAAAAAAATATAGGCATCAATCTATATTATTTTATTTTGAACAAATATAAGTTGGGAGAGCATCTCTCTAGTACGATCTATGCTTATTGTATTATTTAATATCAGTTTTTATTGGATATATATATATAAGAAAAATTGAAATCGTAATTAGTATTCGGGCTTAGGCCCAAAAGCCCTTTCGCAACCCTATGTCTTTCATTATTAATAATTTCTTCCACCCTAAAGAAATGGAAAAAAATCTTAAATCTAACGTTGCTAATTGAGAGAGTTAACTCGTAAACTACTTTCAACTTTATAATCGAGTTAGTTTCGAGCTCCTAGAGGAGTTGGTTTCAAGTTCTTCAAAATTAAACAGTTTAAGTGTATTCGAGCTCGAATAACATCAAAAAAAATGCTCGAATCAATTTCAAGTATATATATTCAATTTCGAATCGAATTCAAATAAACTTTAAGTTATTCGAGTCGATATCGAGTACAAAGGTAAACTCATATTGCACATTTATCAACCATAATTAAATTAAATTTTCTGTTTTATCGTGGCTGTGCATATCAAGTAGACAAATGAGTGAAAAGGTGAGAAGGTGATGGCAATTAATGGGGAAGGATCAGGGAGAAGAGGAGAGGGCGAGAATCAAAGAATGAAAGGAGCATTTAAAACAGTTGTTCCTCAACCTGAGCCAAATCTTGGCAGCCATGATGCTCAGTGCCCAGAAGATCTGTTTGGTAAAGGAGGGGTAAAAAATGGGGCGGGGGTGGGTGGGGATTGGCAGGCACTTTTAAACTGCCTCTACTCTCTCTCTCTCTTTGTCTGTTGTGTTACCAAGCTCCACACTACAAATATACCTTCTCAATCATCCTCCCCTCCCAACCTCTCAAACTCCTCTCTATCTTTCTGGGTACTTGTTTCCTTCTACCAAAATGATTTCTATGAAGCAAGGTCTCTCTAGTATTTACTTTAGCTTCTGTAATGTCGGCTTTGGAGGAGAAATACCCTCGGGTTAATGGCATCGCCTCCTCTATCAGGGTGGTGCCCAACTTGCCCAAGCCAGGTGCTCCGTCCTCTACCCATGAGTTCTCTGTTTTATCAACTAAGTATGATTTGAAAGTGACTTTCTGTTCATGTTTTATTATTTTCTCTAGAGTCTCACCTTGGAATACATCTCGTTGCTCTTGAATTCTGCTCTCTGTTATGAACAACCTCTTTACTGGTTCTTATATTTTTCTTGGTGGGTTTTTTGTTGACTGCCTGTATCTGAAAGGACATGTATATTCTTGGATGTGTGTGTTAGGTAGCTGCATTGTCTTGCTTGTTTTTTAGTTAGAAGATGCCTTTTCCTTTTGAAAATTGGGTTCAACTTTTAAGCAAATTCTGTTTTATGGCGGTGCATAACAACGCTATTGCTTGATGCCAAGGCTTTCAAGAACACCATTGACATGTTTGTTGAAAGATACGAAAACAATAACATTTCGGTAGTGGCAGGTTGATGGTTTTTCTCTTAACCATTAGTTTTTCACCCTAATTTTTTATCCTCTGTTTTTCAGTACTGATACTCTCGATGAACTTACTGATGCTTCCTTAACAAAATTTAGCTTGTTATTGTGGATACCTTGTCTAGAACATCATCAACACACAAAGGCCATCGTCTTAAAATTTAATTATTTTTTGAAAACAATATTGTTAATTTGTTGAAATTATTTCGTCCGATTTAGTCTTGATACATCTTTGTTGTTCCTGTTTGCATGTATAGGGTCGTAAACAAGTATAAAACCTGGCAATTTTGTGTTCTGTTTTGACTTTATTTCTTTTATTTCTACAAGTAATATTCTCTTCTGATATCCTAAAGAAGACACTATGGATACTTACTGTTAAATGACTGCGTAATTGCTTCCCCGTTTGTTCGTAATACACTTGATGATCAATGTTGAAAGAAATATAGTTGGTGATCATAGTACTTGTTTGTGAGATCCAAATGCTTTTAATTTGCTATCTATGTGATTGCCATAGGAATTGAAGCTAGAGGGTTTTTCTTCGGCCCTCCAATTGCGTTGGCTATTGGAGCTAAGTTTGTTCCTCTAAGGAAACCAAGGAAGTTGCCGGGTATTTTTTTCCAACATTCAAAAGCCTAGTATACATGTCATGTGAATTTGTATTCATAGCAAAATTCTGTATTATGCTTAATTTATATTTTTGGCTGATCAATTTGCTTTCGCCTTTATTTTTTCTTATACCTTGATGATCATAAGTGTATCTGTTATCAATGTGGATGGAGTGAATTGATGACAATTTGGTGATATCCTTCAGAAAGTGCCAATCCCGATTTGATAAATTCTGTAATTACATTGTTTCTTGAGTGACTGCATTTTGCATGCACTACTTCTGCAATTCTTTGATGTCAATTACATTCAACTATATGCTTTATGATTTTATGTAAATAGTTCAAGGTAGTCATTGATCTTGAAACATGTACAGGAATTGGAGGCCACCCTGATCCCAATTCTATCTTCACAAGTACAATGATAATGCGAGATAATCAAATTTTCAATCCTGAACTAACTTGCTAATGGTCTGTTTGGTTGGCATGTAAGAAATATAGAACCTAGGAAAATGTTAAATGGTCAACCTTACATTTATTCCCAAATGTATTTTGTAGAAAAATAGCTTACATTCAATGTATTTTGTATACATAATCATGAATACCTCCAAGTGAGTTTTTATGTGCGTAAAAAAATGGTTTTACTTTTTCTTATGTTGAGAAGGAAAAGTAGGATTTTTTCCCACTGTCACTTAAAAGGTAATCATGATTGTTTTGTATACAAAATACATTGAGTACATACTACTTTTCTATTAAATATATTTGAATATATATTACTATTGGTATGGTTGACCACTAAAAATTCTCATAGATTTTTCATTTCTTTCGTGTCAACCAAAACGGCCCTAAGTTAACATTGATTTGATGCTGAGCAATTGTGCTTTCCATATGTCTGCTTGAGTGTCGTAGCCTTCTTCCTAGCTTATGACAATATTTTCTGAGGACAAGGGATGCGGTATTCTAGTATTTAACTTTTATCAAATAATATAACTAATGAAACATTATTATCTTTTATGCATACAAAATGGTACCTCTCATATTATGTAGTTTTTTTATAGTCTGCTAATGTCTGCTGCTATGTTTTGCTTAGTACTTGTTACTTCTAAATAAAAATTTGAAACTTCAGGTCCAGTCATCTCGGAGGAATATGTTTTAGAACATGGTAGAGACTGCCTTGAAATGCACATTGGAGCTGTTGAACATAGTGATCGCACTTTAGTTGTTGACGATTTGATTGCTACGGGTGGCACACTTTGTGCAGCAATGAACTTAGTAAGATTATTTATCTTCTAATTCAACAATACGAATATCAAAAGTCATGTTTACATTCCCGGTGGACACCCTTAGTGGTTCTCTGATCGGAAGGTTTCTGTATAATAAACAAGATGCATCTTTGTTGTCCCGTAGAGATGCTAATTTTGCATGTATTTGCGCTCATCAAGGCCGTTAGCCCAAATACCTACTCATGCCCATCTCATCTTTCATGCTGATAAATGACAGTAACTAAAATTTTTTGTCAAAACTTAGAACATATGAATATTCATTATTCATTTATGCCCTGCTTTTCACGGGTGGGGAGATCAGAATGATTGACAGGATATATCGGAAACATTTTGATAGCCAAATCTAGCCGTATTTTACTTCTTTATCTTGTTGCAAACCGATATCTAAGGCTCAGGGGTCCATATTTGCGAACGGGATTCATAATCATGCATATGGGAAAACTTCCCTTCAGTTCTGTTGTTTATGGTTATATAATCGTTGCATAAGATCATCTCCTATCTTAATTACATGTTACTTAAAAGTACGCTTATGATGGTTGCCTTAGGTTTATTAGAATGCGCTGGGGCCGAAGTTGTCAAATGTGCTTGCGTAATTGAGCTTTCAGATCGCTAGGTGTGAATCAGAACATGTTCAGAAATGGAAAACCACTATACATACTCTTTATTGCAGTTGAATGTAGAACTTGTGAAACTGATGTTGCACTTGTTATTGCAGGGCCACGAGAGGCTCAATGGAAAACCACTTCACATACTCATCGAGTCTCGTTAAATACTCCGGCCGATCTGTCACCCAGAATGTATGGTAACTCTTGTTTGCCGTGCTTGTCATTGTGGTTACCTAGACTCTACTGTATTTCTTCAACCTCAGATTTCAATTGCCATTTTTCTTTCTACTTTCTCCTCTTTGGTAAAAGATGATCATCAACTGCCAAAATACTGCTTCAATCAGCTACAGAAACAGTCCAAGAAATTCACAAATAGCGTAATGATAATTGGTGGGCCTGGAATAAGTGCAACTGCCTGTTCTCAGAATGATCAAAGCAGTAGTATGTTGATCACCAGCAATTAATCTATAATGCCCAGAAACCAAAGCTTGGCTGCTTATTTAAAGCATGGTATAGTTCACCTAGACATTAAATTTCCACCTAATTCTATGTTTCTAACATTATGAATCAACTTGTGATCTAACATCAGTTTTGGTTCACAAAAGGATGTGCATTGAATGTAGAATTCAAGTTAGCTAAAAACTGGTTATGTAGAAGTATATTACAGAGAACAAACAAAACGACGAGTCTGAAACTTGAAGAATATATGTCTAAATATATTTTTTTGCAAACATTGGGATAGAAGGTACGTATGCATATCTGGAATATTTGAAAATTTGGATTTAACATGATAGCATTTTGTAGTTTTTATACATGAGTATATTTGCATAATATAAGATATGGTGTTTGATTTAGCACAAACAGCCAATGTTTCTGGCCGTTGAAAAATATAGTTTGTATCATTTTTTATTTAAAAAAAGTAGAAGACCGTTATTTTAAAAACTATATTAAACCGGCAAGTTTGATATATTATGTACCCTCTTCAAAGGTTACCCCATTGTACGATTTTAATTTGTACCCACTTTTTAATCGGTTAATATTTTCCCAAAATCCAATTTTTTTGTTAAAAACTACGGTGTTTAACTGGTATTAAATTTAATATTAATCACAAATCAAATAGTTTCTAACAAAACAATTTGTTTATATTGTTAAAATCCGGTTGATATAGCTGTAAATCTTGTATGATAACCGATACTAACTTTGCATAAGACTCAAACTTGTTTCCTAACATCCAAACTATTTCTCTGCCATTGCAATAATTGGACTGATTCTCCTTCAATTATCATTACCATCTGTTATTTAGTCATGTTGGCATATTTTTACTTGTAAAACGCCATTAAATTATTAATTGTCCAGTTGATGGGTTCTTGTTTATTCATTGTCCAGCTCGGCATATCTCTGCCCAATTCCTGATGAGCTCAAAGCTTGACATGTCAATGGTGGACCTTCATATAATTTTTGCTTCTCTTGCAAAGAAATGATTCAATTAATAAGATCTACGTTTAGGTCGCAAATAACATCATGTATGGTAGATAAAGGAGTCGATGAAATCATATGAACTTAATTGAGAATATGGAGAGGTATGATAGCTATAATAAGTATAGAGATATGCTCTGCCTTGTACGTAAATAATAAAATAAACGGACACATTAAATTAATCAAAAGACAATAACATCTACTTTTATTAATAAAAAGATAATTCAATGTGAGCATTGAATGACTAATTAAAATATAATAAAAATAAAAATAAAAAATAATTTAAATTATTTTTTTGTATCTTTTCATTCAATTATAATTTATCTTTAAAGTCAAAATTAATTAGAATTTATAGTTAATATATTAAATTATTATAATTTATTTTATTATTCAATAAGAATTTATCTATAATATAAGTCATCTTAGCTAATAATATATAAAAACATAAGCATATTTTGAACGCTAGTTTAAGTAAAATATTAAAGCTATTGCCATCATCTTTGATTAATAATATTTAATTTATATAGGTTTATGGGTGTTTTTTTTTACTAATGTCACACAAAAAAAGCTATATAAACAAATGCCAGGTTGGTGAAGATTAAATACTTGTGTAACTTTATATTTTAAATTAAAATATATAAAAGACTCTACTGGACCATGAGTTGGCTCTATTTATAGTTTTTTTGTGGTTTTTTCTTCTTTGTTCTTTTCTTTTACAATCATGTTTAAGTGGTTTCTCAAGTCGGATGATAAAAAATATCAAGCATACATGTTTTTATTTTATTTTAGCTAAATTGTATTTTAAAATAATAAGCTTATATATTCAATAATTTCAAGGCTTAAAAGAAACAAATATATACTCATTTTTTAGCATCTTTTACTTGCCACTTCTGAGTGGACTTGGAGCACCACATCACTTTATGGCCTGTCATGCAGAATGTTATAGGAGACCGGAGTACTTAAAGCAGGGGTGAGCAATCGGTCCGAAACCGAATTTCTGAACCGCCTTGTTGTGGTCAGATTTCGGTCACCAGATCGAAACTAAACTTAGCTCTGAATCGAACCGAAACCGGCTAAAATATTTCAATTCGGTTAGATTAGGTAGAACAATATAATTAAATTATAATTTATAAAAAATAGATTTATTTAATTATTTAATCAAGATTATGTTTTTATTTTAGTAAAGATGATTATTTAATAAGTAATTTTAAATATATATCATATTAAACAAATAGAAATTTATTATAAAATTATTATTATTTTATAATAATTAATTCAAAACATAGATTTTATAACATTTTATTAAAAAAATTCGTTAGTTTGGTTATTTTAGTTTCGTTAAGTTCAGAACGAAAATACTCGTATATAATTCAATTTGGGTATTACCCAATTAAAATCCGAACCAAATTAACTCAAAACCGGACCAAAATTTTTTTCGGTTTTATCAAAACTCTAGTTCCCCCTATGTTACAGTAGAATTCTTCTATAGATCTATCTTGATAATTTTTCATCGAGTATTTTCCCATAACCATTATTAAGTAGTGTTGTATATTAGTTACCTTTTAAAATAATAATAAATGATAATCGTCCGCAATGAGATCGAGAGGAGAAACTATTTTACTGATTGCAACCATCAATATCTGAAAACTCATGTAACCTCTAGGATAGAGCTACTTGGAATGCACCCTTTCAGATGCGATTAAGTTGTTCGAATAGAGACGGCGAAGAGCACATATAGGGTCATAATTTCTAACATTGAATTTCTTTTTCATTCTACCTTATTTTTTTACTACGATATTTTACATTATGTTCCGTTGGGCCGAAATAATAAGTACGCATCACTAATATGATTTCTGGTTGTGAACTCATAGGGCCTTCCATAGCTTGTCCCCATTTATAACACCGCCTACTATACTACCAACAACTTGGTTTGGGCCAATTTACTGGCCCCCGATTCTTGCCTTCGTGGTTCAAGAAAAACATACCAACAACTTGGTTTGGGCCAACAAAATAAGAGACATGGGAAGAGAGGGAACAGACCGTGTTCAAAGACTCTGTTCCCAACTTGAAAGGAATCTTCAGGCGTGAGAACAAAAGGCTGGCGATGGTTCGTCTCAACACCCTCTTTTACCGCACACCTTTTTGCTCTTTCACAGGCATTGTTTGCACTATAAATGTATAGACAACAGTTCAAATTCTGGCTCTTTTGGGGGGTTTCCCCACTTCCATAAAACTCTTTCCCTTTCTTTGATGCTTGCTCTCCCCTCTTTGAGTTGTCTAGCTACGTGGGTTTTGTTGCTGGTTTTGGCTTCAGCAATATGAATATTGCTACATCACTTCCCACAAGTTGATTTTCTTATACTGTGTTGGCTTTCTCAAGGTTTTTGTCCGCTTGAATGCAAGGGACCACATTTTTTCAGAAGTAGATAGAAACACACCCCCCGGCTATCAACTAAATGGAAGACTACAAATTCCACTTTAGGAGTTTCAAAATTCAGTGCCAATTTTTTCATGGCCTTTGACAGCTTCCATTCTCTTCCCAATACATTCTTTCTAACTTTCACAACTCCATATTCCATTTATATATGGAAAAAAATTATTAAATTACACGTCTTATAACTTGTATGATCTACATATTTAATTTACATCTTTTTTATTGGGTTCATAAAATTAGATTTGTACATATTAAAAGTAGTACATAAGTATGAAGTTGATAAAATTTTATCTTTTTTCGTATCATTATGACTTATCATTTAATTTTTAAAAAATTTACAAGTTCACATGTATTTTGAAATTAATTTTTATTATAATTAATTTAATAATTAAGATGAAAAAAATTAGAAACATTAAATTATGTTAAAATTTTATAATTATTATTTTTTATTTAATTTTTGAATTGTAAGACATACTAAATTACTTAAAATAAAAATGTAAGTAATATAAACTATATGAGATCTATATGAGATGTAACTCGTGTAAATAGGGATTATATATATATATATATATATATATATATATATACACTACCCATATTAAATATCAAATTCATTTTGCACATCTATAGAGACAGAGTATTTTTGCAGTATGTAATATGATATCTTAGAATTTAATAGCTAACTTTACTTCATAGAATGACCATGCCCGCAAACAAATTAACTGCATGGAACCATTTGATAGAAAAACCACTGTTGTTTTCTTCAAGACATGATTCAGATCAGTGACACTGGTATGCGTTTTTCTCGGGAAACAAATGTAGGATGCCAACAGCCTCATACCTCTGATTATATGCAGATGGACTCAACTCAAATCAGCCTCAAGAAATGCCAAAGGAAAACAAAAATTTCCTTTGTAGGGATCCATATATGCATCTGAATTCTCATGTCAATGTTTAGCGAGTGTTATCTAAATGTCTCTACTGCTGTCATGCACCCTCCCTGATGTATATGCTTTTCATGCCCAAGACTTCCATTCAACCATTGTTTTCCATCAAATCACTAGATCCCGCTAAAACAGCATTACCCCACTCGAGGCATGGGGAGAACTTCTTTTCCACCCTTATTTTTAGCGTCTTTTTTAAAACTTTTTTTGTGGGTTTGATCTATGATATTTATATCGATCATTCTCTTCCAATAGCCAGAATACAATAATGTCCTCTAAGCAAACGAATTTAAAAAATAAAAATTAGCGTTAAAAATAAAACTTAAAAGAACGAATAACACAAGTATCGAAGAACGAAAAAGTACAGCCTAACAAAGGTTTGATAGAAAACTGTCATGGTTGTAAATTACAAACTTAAGTACAAAAATTAATATCTAAGATATTTCAAACAATTTGTGAATAAATAGAACCGATACTCTTGTCTTGAGTTTACAAAGATCATGTCGTTTAGAAGGTCCTATATTCTGAAAGCCATATTATTATTTAAGGTTGTCTTCTCTTGTCACCGTCCTTAACCTTTGAATTTTATTTTATCACTATTATGCCATAAATCCTAAATTTTAATCTTGTTCATAGATGAACATTTTCTCCACATGTTTGTATTGGTCCATAGACGAACTGTCTTTCCTCTTATTGTAAAGGATAGAATTGAGAGTAGAAGTGAAAATTAGGTGTGTCAAGAACCAACATATGTATGTCGTGCTCATTAAGTCTTGGATATATAAATACCATTGTAATCTTCTTATTCAATTAATGAAAGTTCAATTCTTATCATGGGATCAGAGCGGCAAGATTTCTGTCTCTGCTTCTTTCTTTCTTGATTCAAAGCCGCTTTTTCTTTCTTCAGAGCAAGGTGATCTTGCTCTTCACGGCAAAGAATTCTTTGGCAAGACTCTGTTTCATAGCAAGACACTGTTTTCATGACAAAGTTCATTGACAAAACTTTGCTCGTCAGCAAAACTCTGTTTGTCTGCAAAAGTACTCTTTATGGTGACATTTTCTGTTTGGCTAAAATTTTATTCATTTTCAATCGCTATTGATATAGAAGGCTTTGAATTCTTCTTGTGGATCTCATCGATATGCTATTTTAGAACCAACTATGGACTCATCCTTTGCTGATCCTGTTATGTCGTATCCATGGTTTCCTACTTTAATTCTTAGCATGTCACTTGACATCCATCTACATCCAGTTCAATGACTTCACAATGTTTGATGAAATATCCCTATCCTATTCATATTCATATGCTCTCCTATGTTACTCTTCGTCTTCATGCAAAGAATTATTTAATGTGGGAATCTGATATTACTAATCTCATTGAGTCTCGAAGATATATTGGATTTTTTGATGGAACAATTCATGCATTATCCCAAACTATCCTTCATCAATTGCATGATTCTACCACTCAGGTAGTGTCAAATCCAGATTATTTTTTCTGAAAGAAAACTAATAAGTTGATTAAAGCTAGATAATAGGTACCTTGATTGAAGAAATTTTAGCTCAGGTTATAGGAATTGACTTTGCTGTTGATGTTTGGAATGCATTAAAATCCAAGTTTGTAAAGGCAACGATAGATAGGGAATTTGCTCTGACTCATCAAATGCAAATTCTTAAATGTGAGCAAAACAATCTGTGATGAACTTGCTATGATTGGAAAGCCATTATCTGATGATTGAAAATTATTTTGGATGCTTAATGGTCTGGGACCAAACTATCAGATGTTCACAACCATAATTCTCAGGCCTCTATTACCTAACTATTCTGAAATTTTGTCCATGTTGCATAGTTATGAGTCACGCATAATTCTTCAAGCCGGACCATATGTTGTTTCTCAAGTGGCCTTTGCTGCACATAATAATCATAAATCCAAGTCTTCATCACAAGGTTTTTTCTCTGATAACTGAGGATTCACTCCTGCAACTACTACAATACATATAACACCTGATTTTGCAACAAAGTCATCTCAAATTTCCAAAAATGTGGTATTCACACCTAAGCAACCAGTCCGCAATGAGGAAGAACTAAAAGAGGCACTTAGGACTTTCAAATCAGTTTTTCAAATCTGCCTTAAATCTGGACACAATACTCATAAGTGCTTCAAAAGATTCAACAAGGAATTTAGAGTACCAACTCTTCAATCTGATACCAAAGCTGTCCAGCAAGCACTGAGTGCTCTTTAAGTAAATACTACTGATTTTGCTCAATGGCTCCCTGATTCAGGTGAGTCATCTCACATTACATCTTCTCTTGATCTCTTTGATACCTATACTACATATCCTGGTTCTGAAAGTGTATTAATTGGTAATGGGAAGAAACATGCTATTCAACATATTGGTAATATCACTCTCATCACTTCCTCTGGATCTATTAAATTAAAGAATGTTTTGCATGTCCTTGAGTTGAAGCAAAACCTACTTTCTATCAGCCAGTTCACAACTGATTTTAATTGTAACTTTCACTTTACTCCTACTGGCTTTCTTGTCATTGATAGAGGGAGTGGATGAGTAATTCTTCAAGGCTCTAAAACTGACAATCTCTACAAGATTAATTAGTTACAGTATTTTGGCTACTTTTCTGAAAGACTAGAAAAACCAACATTGTCTCTTTGGCATGCTCGACTTGGTCAGTGCTCTGCTGATGCACTTTTGATTCTCAAAAATAAAAATTTGATAGAAACCAAGCTTGAAGCTAAATCTATATCCATTTGTTTAAGCTATCAATTAGCAAAGTCCACTAGATTACCATTTTCAGACAATAAGGATTGTTGTTCTAATCTATTTGACAAAGTACATTATGATCTTTGGGGTCCAACACCTATTGTTTCTATTGATAATTTTTGATATTATGCCATTTTTGTAAATGACTGTACCAGGTTCACTTGGTTTTATCCTTTGCGTAATAAATCAGATTTCTACAATGTCTTTCTTGTGTTTGATGCGTATGTTCAAATACAATTTTTATAGAAAATCAAGTGTTTACAATTTGATGGATGTGCGAATTCATGTCCACAAAGAAGCAAAATTATTGTTTATCCAATGGTACTACTCATCAGGTCTTTTGTCCATACACACCTCAGCAAAATGGTAAGGCTGAAAGACGGCATAGAACAATTGTGAAAGTTGGACTCTCCTTGCTATTTCATAGTGACGTTCCATCTCAGTTCTGGGCACATAGCTTCTCAATAGCAGTGTACATCATGAATCGAAGGCCTTTATCAATTTTGCAACACAACATTTCCCCTTATTTTGCTTTGTTCAAAAAGCATTCTGACTTGTCTTCTTTCAAAGTTTTTGGATGTTGTTATTATCCCTGGTTAAGGCCCTAAAATAGTCACAAGTTTTTGCCAAAGTCATTGTCTTGTGTTTTTCTTGGAAACAGGTCTCAACACAAGGGATATCTCTACTATCATATTCCTTCTAAGAAGTTCTTTATTTTTAGGAATGTTATTTTTGATGAACATACTTTTCCTTACAAGTTGTTATCTCAGCAAAAGGATTCTTGTTGCTCTAGAACTAACCTAAAAAATATAACCTGCATGGATTTGTTTCCTTTCACAATCCATAAACCAAACACCAATTCTGTTAATCCTGATACACCATCATCTTCAAATCCATCTAATCATTAGTCCAATATTGACTCTTTTGAATCAACAATTTCCATTGCTATTTGTCTATTATCCATTCCTTCTCCTACTATAGAAAGTAATGATACCTCGGAGCCTACTGTCAAACCTCATCACTCCATGATTACTAGGTCACAGCTTGGTATTGTTAAACCAAATCGGAAGTATACCCTCATGAGAATTACAAAATCTGAAGATATTGTCACAGAACCACTTAGTGTGAAAGCAGCTCTTGACCATCCCAGATGGCTTCAGGCTATGCAAGAGGAACTCCAAGCTTTAGAAGTGAATCAAACATGGGACTTAGCTCCCAAAACTTCTGACATGAAAGTTATAGGAACTAAATGGATTTTTCATGTCAAATACAATGCTAATGATATCGTAGAAAGGCTTAAAGCTCGCCTTGTTGCAAAAAGTTTCAATCAGCAAGGAGTAGACTTTTTTGCAACTTTTCTCCTATTGTCAAACCAGCAATTGTGCATACTGTTCTTGCCCTTGTTGCTGTAAAGCGCTGGAACATTCTTCAATTTGATGTCAAAACTGCTTCCCTGCATGGAGAGCATCAGAAGACTATTTATGTTTCTTAGCCACCAGGGTTCAAGAATTCAGTCTATCCAACACATGTATGCAAGCTTAAGAAAGCATTGTATGGCTTGAAACAAGCTCCACGTGCTTGGTTTGACAAGTTCAGCTCCTTATTCTCAGAAGGCTTTCACTCTAACACTATTGATTCTTCCTTGTTTGTACTTAGAAAGGATGGTGATCTACTTATCTTACTCTTGTATGTTGACGGCATGTTAATCATTAGAAGCTCTTCTAATCTACTTGATAACTTCTTGCAAGACTTGACCAATGCATTTGCAATGAAAAATCTTGGTCAGGTGCACTTTTTCCTGGGAATCCAAATTCAATCTATTTCTCATGGCTTATTCTTATCTTAACAAAGATATGCTACAACTATTCTGAAAAAGGCAGGATTACTTGATGCAAAAGCTCTCACAACTCCAATTGCATACAAACAGAAATAGCCTGAAAATTCTCCTCAACTTCATGATCCCACTTTGTACAGGCAACTCGTTGGATCCATCCAATACCTCACATTTACATGACTTGATATTTTGTTTGCTGTCAATTGTGTCTGTCAATATATGGAACCACCAACTGATTTCCAATTTTCACAAGTTAAGAGGATTCTCAAATATGTCAAAGGCACACTCGATCATGGTCATTTCTTATCTTCTCAAACTGATTTATCTCTCACTGCCTATTTTGATTCTAATTGGGTAGGCTGCTCTCAAACATGAAGGTCTACAACTGGTTTCTGTACTTTTCTTGGCTCAAATTGCATTTCATGGTTCGCAAAGAAACAACCAACTGTCTCTAGAAGTAACACAGAAGCTGAGTATCATGCCATGGTTACCACTACAGCTGAAATCCCTTGGCTTTCATTTCTCCTCAAATATCTTCACATCCATCAAGCATCTTCACCAATTTTACTTTGTGCAATCTCAGTAAATTATAGTTAAAAGTATTTCATGCTCGCTCCAAGCATATAGAAATTGATTATCACTATGTTAAGGAGCATGTAGCTTTGTCAAAATTACAAACCAAGTATGCCCCCTCCTTAGATCAGCTAGCCGATGTATTTACATAAGCATTACTGCTACGACTTTCTCTAAAAATGTGTTCAAGCGTGACATTATATTTATGTGTCACTTGAGGGAGGATCTTAACGTAAAGGATAGAATTGAGAGTAGAAGTGTAAATTAAGCATGAAGTGTAAATTGGGCAAGTCAAGAACGGACACATGTGTGTCGTGTTCAAGTCTTGGATATATAATTTAATGAAAATTCAATTCTTCTCATTTACTACATGCTTTGTATAGCTTTTTTCACATCTATAATTTATGGTAATTCCAATGATCAAAATTTTTTACATCAACTTTTATCATTTTATAGTGATGCATATAATTATTTTGTTTATTACTTACTCCTAGTTTAATAAAATTATTTTTTTATTAAAAAAATCAACATGGGCCCACCAAACAAAGGCTCTTAACCGTCATTTTGGTAGTTCCTACATGGCTACATCTCTCCATTATATAATATTATTTTTTCCATCATTCATTGTACGTATAAATATGCTCCTGTAGGCTGTATATATACATAACAAAAAAATGCATAAAAATGTGACAAGATCATAAAGCCGGAAACATCAAATGTAAGATACGAGAGCGAAGAAGAAAAAGAAAGAAGAAGTAGCAGCTCCGGCCGCCGGCCATGGGGTCCGGCTGGGTGAGGTCCCTACAGTGCAAGTCCAGAGCTCCGGACGACGTCTACCACCCCAAGCCCATCCCCTTCCTCCCCACCTCCGGTTGCCGCAAGACCTCACGCTCCATCTCCGACGTCGCCCTCGTCCACCACCGCCGCCAAAACAAGCGACCGCACCACCGCCCCCCGTCGCCGCGGTGCAGCACCAGCTTGCCCGGCTCGTCCGTGACCTCCCCCGGCGCCCCCTCCCCCTTCCCCTTCTTCCCCACCCTGGCCGAGCTCCCAGCCGGCCACTCCTCCCGCAACGTCGTCGAGATCATCTTCCACACCAGCTGGTCGGCGGCCTCCCCGGTGCCGCCTAGGATCGAGATGATGTTTAAGGTACAGAACCCGGCCGCGACCGCCGCCCGCTTCGAGGAATACCGCGAGGTCGTCCGCTCCCGCGCTGCCGACACCGACTCCCGTTGCCTCGCCGACGGCAACGAGATCATGCGCTTCCACTGCGTCGGCGCTGCCTCTGCCGGGGCCGTGGCTGGCGGTGACCTGTGCACATTCGCCGGGAAGGAGTCGGCGATCCGGACCTTCGCCGGTAGCGGCGCCGCCTACGAGTACACCGGCAGCGGTAAGGGGCGGGGCGCGATGCTGGTGTGCCGAGTCATCGCGGGTCGGGTGTGCGGCGGGGTGGAATCGTTCCCGCACAGGGCGGCCGTGGCCGGGTACGACTCGGTGAGTGGGGAGAAGGACTCGCTCGTTGTGTTTGATTCCAGAGCGCTCTTGCCCTGCTTCCTCATCATCTACAGTGTCTAATAAACTCTATAATTTTTGAGCTCTAATGATCATCTAATTACATACATTCTTACTGCAATTTTTTCGTTTTGTCTTGTCTTTTCTTGTTGGTGTTACGGAGGAGGGCTAATCTAAATCTTAATTACTCGTTTTTCTTTGTTATGGGGTATAGATGTGCTGAAATTGAGCTGAAAGAAAATGTTTGGAGACTTGTTTTTTTGAATTTTTTTGGGTTTCTCTTGATGGGTGAGTTGTGTCATGTAGTGTAGAATGTTTTGGCTCCCGTACTTCATGACCTTGTATGTTTTGTATAAATTGTGGGAGCTTGTCTCTGAGCCCTTCTTATTGAAAAGAAAAAAGACAAACTTCATGACCTCGTATGTTTTGTATAAACTGTGGGGGCTTACATTGAGCCCGCCCTATTGAAAAGAAAGGAGCAAACTTTAGCATGGATTTCTGTTTTGTACGTATGCATTGGAAAGGATTGGTGGTGGTTCCATTTGCTTGAAGCCATGGGTCATGTGTTTGTTTAGATTGCTATGTATCCGGGAAATTGCAGTTGAAATGACTACATGAGTTGATGATTTAGCTTTGGGCCCAAGCTGAAGGAATATGTATTGGTGATTATACTAGAAGGTTGAGTATGTCGAGTGAGAGGATGTGATGCTTCATCTGCTTGTTTGAATAACATAATATATAATGACTAGTTTACCAACTGGTTGTCAACAAATTCATTACTGGCTAATGATCATTTCTATAGAGGTTTTTAATCATATGAAAGATTGCAGTTTGTTATTTATACTGTATAATTAAAAAATAATTTTAATCTTAAGTATCTACCACAAAATAACTAGAATTATCAAATCAATCAGTAGGAAGCATCGTTAACCTTCATTGTTGAGGTATCTAATTATATAGTCAATTTGATATTACAAAATGGGGCACCAGGTTTTTTATGTTTATTTTCCGGAACTATCTTTTTTATGTTAGTGAGAGGAAAAATTCCCACGTATATTCTAATTAGTATACGTGATCTGTATTATATACAGTCACGCAGACAATCCGAATTTTGTAGGTTCTTTATTTTTTTAATAGGAAATTGCTTCTTTGGCCTATAGAATTCGTTATATGTCAATACTCTTGTATTTAGACAATTATAGGGTCTAATCTCAAACTTAACTTGGTTGTAAATGTGTTCGGCTTAGTTTAACTTGAATTATATGCACCTTAATTTGGAGTCGAATATTCTCGACTTAACTTTGATAGCCCAAGTACAAGAGTATTTGGCTCTAATAAATTAGAAGCTCAAAGCTCAACAAAATGTTCTTTTGTTTTAAATTGTTAACCTAATAGTTGTACCTATCTACGTTGATAACTTATTAATTTTCCATTGAGATCTTTTATAATTTAAAAAATACCAATCATGCTTGTTAAAAATATATATATTAATATGGTTAAATTTGTGTTTGAACTTAGGAGAGCCATATGCAACGGGTTTGCCTGATTCAGCCCGACGCGGCCCTAACTTGGTTGGGCATATGGGGTGTGCCAGCTCAGGCCTAACTTTACACAGCTAGGCTCAACTCATAATTAATTAAACCAAATATTAATCAAGTAACTACACAGCATCTTCTTGCATTATGAATAAAAAAATTCACGCATCATTGGAGCACTTTTTAGGTAGAAACGGGCAAAAAATTGGCGTGTTTTTGAGAATGGTGGCATGGATCATATATTCTCACAAAGGTACAAGTACCTACTAATTTTGTTCTTTCATGAGACACCAGGGAAATTTGGTTTAACCACTCTTTCTTTGTCCGTCCTCGTCCGGGATTTCTGGCTGCTCGTGTATAATTTTAAAACTCGAGATTGGTTTTGAGTTAACTAGAAGTCGTTTATACTAATATTTTTCAATCTATCAATTAAAAAGTAGCTATATAAAAATTAGAATATGTTATTCTGGTTAACACTTGAAAATTGACGGGCGCGTGGTTTATAAACGTTATTTTAAAATATTAATTTAGCGAAGCTGAAACAAAAATGGTAACTTAGTAACGAGTCAGTCACTCGTATAGTTTGAAACACGAAGATGTTGAGTAAAGTTGATTGGGTGAATTTTGGAGTGTATATATATATATATATATATATATGGGATTAGGTAGCCTACGGGCAATGTAGAAAATTTAGCCTAGAGGCAAAAAATTTCCCGTCTTGATTTGGACCGTCAGATATAACAGCTCAGATTTACTTTTTCTTTTTAAAAAACCCTAATCTACATTCAATCTGCCCCACCGCCGCCTTCTGTAGCAACGGTGCCGCCGTCTGTCATGCCCATGCTCTCACCCTCATCGCCGTGCCCCCGCCCAGGTTGCCGACCCGCACCGCCGTTACCCCTCACGACCTTGCCCATGCTGCGCCCCCACCCCCTTGCTTGTCGCCACACCCCCACCCCCTTGCTCAACCACCAAGTCCACACCCGAGCCCACGCCCGTGCTGCTGCCCTCCGCCTCACCCATACCCGCAGTGCTGTAGCCATTGCTCCTCCGCCACGCCCATGCCTGGGTCAATGTCCTTGGCATCGAGCATGGGCGTGGCCAATGTCCTTGGCAACGCAAACTGGGGCTGTGGAGGGCCTGGGTGCCGGCGAGAGAGCATAGCGGTAGCCTGGACGGCAATGGGAGGGAGGAGGGGAAAATTTTTTCTTTTAAGAAAATAGACCTGAACCGTCTGATATAAGCAGACGCTCTAGATCAGGGCGATTGGAGGAAATTTTTCCTACAAACACCCATGGTACCCAATCCCCATATATATAGTAAATTATTACTCAGCTTGAGGCAGAAAAAATTTTCTACCCTGGAGCTTTATCAAAGTTTAAGTTTCTTTTTGAAAACAATAGATCTGGGACGTTTTTGTAATCAGACGGCCCATAACAATGTTTGGGGTAGAAACAAATTTCTACCCTTGACACACCTCAACGTTTCTCATATATATATATATATATATATATATATATATATAATTAGGTTTTACTTTAGGAATACTCCACTTATTTAATCTTTGTTCTATATTATTATACACTATTTGTTCAATTATTTTAGAACTTTCTAAGTCTTTAGATCTCCTTACTAGTTGTTGTAAAAAAGCCATTGTTTTCCTTAAATTCGTTTCCTACACCAGGAATTTCCTAGCAGAACTACCTCAAATCTGTGACTTCGCCTACCTCGGCTTTGCGTGGACTTACCAAGAGGTATTGCGTCACCTAGTTTAGGTCATGTCTCTAAGAATCACTTTAGCTCTGATACCACTACAAGCAAGATTTCAAATTGACTTTCAAAAGTTTAAATTAACAGAACTTTTTAAGTACTAATCACAATCATAAGCAAACAATATTCACAGTTATAAACTAATATGCATAAATAAGTGTTGTGGAAGATCAGTCGTAACCGCAACCACGAACATATATAAACAGAAAAAATTAAAAATGAAATAAAAGTAAATAGCTTATCTCTGAGGCCAGCAGAAACAGAAAAAATTAAAAATGAAATAAAAGCAAATAGCCTATCTCTGAGGCCAGCAGAAATAATATAACTGAAATATATATAGCCTAGCTCAGAGGCGAATCATAAAAATAAACCTAAGATCTAGCCTAACTCAGAGGCGTACGAAATAGAATTACCAATTGTGAAGCTTTATTTACTTGCAGTAACTTACAGTCACTCTTGGTAGTAATCCACTCTTTACTCACTCACGTAAATACAGTACAAATATACATACAGTATATAGATAGATACAAATGTATATGTACACAATACATTCAATACAAATACATACTCAAATCGTACAAAAAGATACTATTCAAATCAAAAATAAAATTTTTTTTATACAATCGAAATCATCGATCGAAACTTTAATTATAAACACAGTAACGAAAATAAAGTGGGAAGACGACGAACAGAGGAAACGAGTGAAGAAAAGAAACTGACACGATGTTAAAGCTAAAGAAAAAGAAGAAGGCGACTCTTACAGAAGATTCCGTTTATAATATAAACTTTGAAACTATTTATTATAAACAAAGGACAGATGAATGGTTGTAAACAAAAGACGAAAGGTGCGAAAGAGATGAAAGACAGAAGGCAAAACTGATGAAAGATGTGAAAGAGATGAAAGACAGAAGGCGAAACCAATGAAAGATGCGAAAGAGAAGCAAATGGAAGAAGACGAAAGCCAAAGGAAAGTTTTGGATGCCTCACCAAAGAGAACTGAGTTCTCATTTATAGACGCAAAAAGGTAAGCTGACCAACAACCTGGGTAACAGGTAACCCCTGGGGTCCACAACTAACTTCAGGAGTGGGGTCCACTGTGGGATCCACAACTAACTTCAGTGGGCTCCACCTTTGAAAGAACAGTGGTTGGAGACAGACCTGTGGACACAGAAGGGACAGAGATACCAATATTAACCTGGACAGTACTCCAAGGAGAGGTTTTACTTATCAAGGGTTGAGAAGATGATTGTTGACTTTCAACCAGTTTTGTAGGAGAAGGAACTGGCGATGGTGATTAAGCAATAGTAGGGCAACAAACTATTGTATGCCCATATTGATCACACAAAACATTTTGGTCCAGGCAAATTAAAATCTGCATCTGGAGCTTCAGAACAAAGAAGCGTTGTGTGGCCAATATTACCACAAAGTGTGCATTGTAAATCTCGAAGACTCCAAGGCGATTGAGCATATTGAGAATCTTTATTCAACTTGTCTTTCACTAAAATCTCATTATCGCCGATAGGCTCAATAGCGATCTGTCTTTGCACTTTCGGAACAACACCATAAGAGTGAAGGATATGGGCTAGACGCATAGCTTCATCCTGAGGTATTCCTGAAGTATCTTCATTTAACTGCAAAGACCAAGAATAAATGTTAGGTGAAAGTGCTGGTGGGAGCACTGGAGTGGATGGAACCAAGGGAACATGAACTGGCTCGAAAAACATGGCTTTTGTAGGAAGAGTTAAAGGTCGAGTGAACTTATCCCACCAACGGATAAAAATAGTATAAGCCAGTGAGGAAATTAAAATCCCTTGTTCGTCAAAAGTGTGGAAGCAAAAATTCCAGGACAAAATCCATGGAATGCGAAAATATAATAAGAAATAATAGAAAGGATTTCTGAAGGATTTATGGATTAATTGATAAAACTTTTCAAATTGCCCTTTATAATACTTAGGCAAATACTCAAACTCTGGGCCATATTTACTAATCCATTGATGAAACCACATAGGGATTTTACAAGGCTTTTCTAAATCCATTCTAATAAACCACGAATGTTGAGAATTAGGATTATTGTATAAGAGGACTTTATCAAATGCTTCTACATAATCCCAATAATTATACTCAGAAGGAAACAGACCTGGAGGTGGTTTTGTATGAGAAAATGTTGTAAACCGACACGGATGACCATACTCTTCAAGAGATATAACTTTAGTAATAATTAATTTACTATACGAAATCTTCGTCTCATAATCCTCAGGATATTTTAATTTTGTATCAACAGCTTCACCAGCATACTTATGGGTAAATTCACAAGATTTCATATCCTGTAAAACACATTCATAGAAGAATCTCGTTTTACTAGACATAACAGGATAATGAGAAAACTGAGGAAAGTGATATTTGGCTACTTCACAAGGATCACTCATTTCTAGAATATCAGGAGTTTGTTCTAAATAACAAAGACGATGAACTATGGGCTTCTGGATATAAGGACTCAAATTTTTAAAAGAAGGTTTATCAGAAGAGTCTTCATTAGGCATAAACGGGTAATTTTTGTAAAAAGGTGGTGCATGTTTAGAATATTTAGGTTGCATAGGATAAAGTGGCATTTTGCCCTTGCCCTTGTCCATATTCCCCTGCAAAAATTCACGAGTAAGAAAATCAGGTAAGGAATTGGATAAACCCGGAATATATTCAATATCAAAATCAAAAATAGCAAGTAAGGCTTGCCAACGAGCAAAAATATGTTTAGAAGCGAGATTCTTAACATCTTTTTCTAAAATAAATTTCGCTGCAGTACAATCAATGCGTAAGAGGAATTTAGCATTCAATAGATCATCTTGAAATTTTAAAATGCAATTAACAATACTAAGCATTTCTTTCTTAATAGTAGAGTATTTAGATTGTGTTTCATTCCATAAGCCAGAATGAAATCGAATAATAAATGGTTTATTATTAATATTTTGTTTTAAGATTCCCCTATATCCGATATCTGATGCATCCGTTTCTACGATTTTTAAAGTAAGAGGATGAGGAAGACTAAGATATGGAATATATTTGATCTTTTGTTTAATATGTTGGACAGCCTTAGTATGGGCTTCTGTCCAAGGTGGAGGATTCTTTCTTAGTCTCTGAAATAATAATTTACAATCTAAGGCTAAATCCTGATAGAAATCTGACATATAATTAAGACTACCTAAAAACCTTTGTAATTGGTTTTTATCTAATATTTTATCAGGAAATTTATTAGAAAATTCTATAACCCTTTGTATAGGTTTAATACTACCTTTTTCTATATTATGTCCTAAAAACCTTATTTGAGTTTGGACTAATACCATTTTAGATTTAGATAACACAATACCATTATGCATTGCTATTTTATAAAATTGATTTAGATGTTTAAAATGTTGATCCATATTATTAGAATAGATTAAAACATCATCAATGTATACAATTATAAAACTAACATAAGGATTAAAAATATCATTCATAATTTTTTGAAATTCTGATGGAGCATTCTTTAATCCAAATGACATTACATTCCATTTATATTGTCCAAATGGTACATTGAATGCAGTTTTATATCTATCTTCTTCTTTTATCTGTATTTGCCAAAATCCTGATTTTAAATCAAATTTACTAAATATTTGAGCATTATACAATCTTTTTAATAAATCTTTTTATTTGGTATTGGATATCTAATCCATTTTAGTACTTTATTTAAGGGTTTATAATTTATAACAAGTCTTGGTGCTCCTCTTTCTATTTCAGATGCTTTAAATATATAGAAAGCAGAACAAGACCATGGTGATTTACTTTCTCTTATTAAATTATTACTTAACAAAGTTTTTATTTCTTTCTGACAATATGTTACTAATTCTTGATTCATTTGTATAGGTCTAGCTTTAGTAGGAATTAATCTATCTGTAAATCTTTCCTCATAAGGAAGAGAAACTTCATAACGTTTTCTATTCCAAAAAGCACTTGGTAAATCATTACATAAATCTTTTTCAAATAAATTTTTTATATCTATTATTCTCTTTTGAATATCAGTTGAATTTATCTTAGTTTCTAATATTAACTTATTTACTTCATCTTTTAAATAATTTATTTGTCTTAATTTCTTTTTCTGTTTATTTTTCATTATTGAAATAAATTATTGTCTTTTTGGAAATTCTAATTTAAATGTTATATCTTTTCCTTGCAGATGAGTATGAATTCCTACATCATCTACAAAGAATAGTTCTATTAAAGCTGTAAAAGGATTTCCAAGGATTACTTCGGATCCTATGTTCTTTACTAAAATAAATGTTAAATAAATACAAACATCTAATATGCAAACAACAGCATTAAGAAGTTTATATTTTACATGTAATCTTTCTTCATTAGCTGCAGCAAAGAGTTTGAGTTGTCTTTTTTTTTATTAGAACTTTCCCTTATATGAAAATTTTTTAATTCATCAAATAATTTAATTTCTTCTTATTCTTCTTGAGAATCAATATTTTCTTTTAATTCACTATTTAATTCTAAAATTTCTATCCTTCTTTTTAAAGATCACACTTCAGTTTTTAGATTATTGATTTCTTTTATTAAATCATTAGTTGTTATAGGCTTTTCTTTTTTCATTCTACCTAAAACTTCTGTCATAGTATTAGAGGGATTTAATATTGCTTCTGTTTCAGGTTTAAATTTAGATTTATCTTTATTTTTAGTTTCTATAATTTTCTCAATAAATTTTTCTTTGATCTTCTTTGTTGGGAATAGAATCTATCATATCTAAAAGTAATTCTTCTTGAGCTGTGATTACATTAATTTGTAAGTTATTTAAATCTTTGATCATATTGTATTCTTCACACTCACAATTACTTGTACTAAATGAAGAACTTTCATATTCTGTATTTGTGTTTACTTCAAATTATTATCCCACCAACCTTTTAACTGCCCAGAGAAACCTGCTATTATCATTTCAGCTATTTGTCTGTCTGAATTATTATTAGTTCTACATATAGTAGCATACATTATGTAAGAATTTAATATTCTTAAAATCCATCTAAATTCCATTTATAGATAAATTTACCATTATAACTTAAAATTACTTGATTACTTTCTTCGAATAGCACCGTAGCAGGAGTTGGTCTTTGATAATAATTTCTTGTAAAGGGTAAAGGTTGTACCATAGGTTTAACTATATTTATTTGATCAGTAAATTGATTTCTCAAATCATCTTCATTATATGTAACTGTTTTGATAGAATCTTTAATATTTAAGTTTCCTAATTTATCCGTTAATTTTTCTAAAAGTTCATTAGTTAAAGGCGGTCTTGTATTCAATTTTTTAGTCATAATTTGAGATTTTATTAAAGATGGTTGAAGTAAAATAGTACTAGATGATTCTTCTATTTTACTTGTATCTTTAGATCTGGGTAACCATGTTTCTTCTATATTAGATAATTAGGAAGCTATGGTTTGTAAATGCATATGTGTATAATTATTTTGTTTAATTAATATACTCATATCTTCAGATTTATTATCTATTTTTACAAAGTTTAATGCTTCTATTGAGCCGTACTTAATATTTCCTACAGGAGGATGTTTACTATAAATAATTTTTCCTTCTTGATCGTAAGAACATGTTTCTTTATATATATATATATATATATATATATATATGGGGCAGTTGGTATGTGCTGCCCCCTTTTGCCCCCCCCCTCCCTAGTCCTCCTCCCGCCCCTACTGGCGGCCGCGGCCCCCATACCCGCCACAACCGCCAGCCACCGCGGCCGGGTCCACCCCCTGCCATCACCACCCACCCCCTCCCCCGCTGTGGACCATGCGCATACTAGCTGCCCCTGGGCGCACCTCGGCACTTCTCATATATATATATATATATATATATATATATATACTATTCTCTGATTAATTTTGGAGATGTTTGTGACGTCTTTAGTTGTTAGCTCATGAAATGCAGGGCTCCACTTGAAATGAAAAGAACTTCCTCTTTGATCGTAAGTTTCTATCAAGCTGAATGAGGCTGCTGCATGCCACTAAATGTTACCATAGGGTATTACTTGATCCATCGTCTCTCTTGTTTAGCTAAACATCACTGATATATTTTCCTCTCCACTCTGAATAACATTTTTTCTTCTTCATTATTTAAAGGTTTTCATCGCAATGAAAATAATTATAATTATAACCAAGCCTGATTTTAGGCTAATGAACCTAAATCATCACGTCAACATGGTTAAACGAAACGAATGATCATAGATACATCCTCCCTATTATATTATGATCATTAAGTAGATCGTTTAACTTGATAATCTAGCTTGCTTATATAGGCATTTAAGTAAGCATTCAAAACCAATCAACAATTTAGAAGGAATACACACTGATTTTTTTCTCAGGTTTGATGTAATAATAAAACCCATATATAAAAATAATCCTCATAAAATATTTACCTGAATATTTTGTAATTTTGTTCATAACTTTTTTGCGAGGGTTATAAACCTTTTATACTTCCGTTTTTTTTTAAAGAAAGCAACCGCTTATAGTTCTTTTGACTTCTGAAGTTGAATTTTTTTATAAAAAAGAAGAAAGTGGTCAATAAAATATAAACGCGAATAAAAAGTATTTAATATCAATATAAATAGTTAGTAATTGAGAAGTTGATCTTAAAGCTTTAACAAAACTCCTGTTTAAAGGTCTCTCCAAATTCATTTTCAAGCTTTCAGTTTCCCTATTTGAATTTTCAATCTTCTCATCAATAGTGTGTATGTCATTCTCAACTAGAAATATCTGTAATCAGCTTTTCCACATTGCTGTTAATTTGAATTCGGTCTTGATGTTGGGCCAACCTTTCCGTCTTTGGTCAGTGAATAAGAATGAACAACGCACAAAGTTGAGACGAGGATTTCCAACTGTTATCCTCACTAATAAAATGAGAAGAAAATGGGCTTTGGGGTATATTATATACCCATGGGCTTATGCCTTAGGCTAATTGGTGGGGCATATTTGGGTTAGCTATCTGGGCTAAGTAAGCAAGGAAGACGATAGGGTTTTTAGTGTTTTGGGGGAGTACACCCTAGCAAAATTATGAACATTTGATTTATATGTTGTATTGCTCCTGCTTAACCATGTTATTCAGCTTATGCATAATTATTTAAATTGTTTTTAAAGTAAATAACTTCGTTAACTTTTGTAAAATGTAATAACTCGACCCAAGTATGATATAACTATAAGCACACTCACATTAATATATTAAGTATCAGATGTCTCTCTAATTTAGGGGATTTCCCAACAAGTTACCTCAATTAAATTATAAAACCTTTAACATTTACAATGGTTTCATATAAGTGTATTAGTCTTTAATTTGTATAGAAGAAATTATAATTAAAGGATACACATAAGGTTTTATTCACGATTCAAAAGTAATTTTGTATGAATTTCTTGATTTCAACGATATTTCTCATCATAATATATTAACTACCAGCTTGTAGTTGGCTTTCGGTGGGGAGTATTTTGAAAGGAACAAAAAGAGCATTCAATTTAGAAATTATTATGGCCCAAAGCGACCCTGCACTTGGGTTTAGACGGGGGATTAACTATGAAAGAAATTTACGTGAAGTGCATTTTGTGGCAAATTTAAGGCTTTACTGATAGATTTGTCTCTTGAAATTTTAACTAGATAATAAAAGCAAAAACTATTATTAAAAAAACTTCTTCAAGTTAAATCACCGGTAAAGTAAAATTAAAGAACAAAAGCATGCCTAAATCCATCATAGTAATTTGGTTTTTCAATCTAAAAGATTAGATCTTTTAAATTGTACCATATGATTTTCCACGGTGAAGACTTTGTATTTTGAGACTGATGAGATGTCAGAAAATAATTGTACCTATAATTTGGGGAACATAACCCTATATCAGTTTTTAAATTTTTATATTTTTAATTTAACTTATCATAAATTAGAGCTTAAAAAAATAAGTATACATATTCTCATCACTGATGTCCTATATTTTAAGTGAATTTTGCTTTGTTTTATCTCACACTATACCTTCGAATTTGATTAAGAAAAACAAATTTGTTAGTCTATCTATTCCCTTTTTTCCCCTTCAAATGGGCTGCAATTGTCCAATTCAGGATCAAGGTCTGGTGTTTTTTCCTCTAAGTTTCTCCTTCCCAACATTGTCCTACTAACCATGACCATAGTTTCCCTAATGTCTAAGTGTGTGCCGGTTTCTGCTCGTTTCCGTCCGCGCAATGGCCCTTGTTTGAACTAGTTGCTCGTCCAGTCTTAGACTCTATCACTCGGACTTCGGAGTCTAATACTTTATTGAGCTCCGTATAGATTTTGAATCCATAAACCTTATCAACCATAAAGTATTATTATAAGTCGTAATAGAATCGGATTTCTTAATAATTATGAATCGACCAATTATATATTTTATATTATTATTATATTTATATACACACACAAATGCGTACATTATAGAAGAATATTTTTTAACTATCGTATCGCTTCCATTAATTATATCCTCGCTCAAAACTCTTCACTTTTTAAACTCATCATCTCCGTTTCCTCTTTCCTCTACTACTTACCCGTAACTCTTTGTTTTTCTCTCATGCTTGCTTGCAACTCAATGTTAGTCAATATTTATATTTAACTGTTTAAAACACATATTTTTAATTAATTTTATATATTAATATTTAAATTTTAATTTTCAATTTTTTTCATATAATTTTGGCTTTTGATAATTTCAAATTGATTTCAGTGAGCAAAATATTTTTTTAAATATATTTGGAAAAATTGTGTTTAAAATTAAATATTTACCAATATTTATATTTCAAATTACTTTGTATTTTTTCATATATTATTAATTGAAATATGATATGTTGCATATTGAAAATAATAAAAATTCAATGTACAACTTTAGCTAATTATATGATAATTAAGTATAATTTTGGTGATTAAAAGTTGATGACTAAGAAGTTTGAATCCTTTTGGTGTAAGACAATTTATATTGGGAATTCAATATAAATATTTAGCTTTGGCCTTAACTAAATGATTTTTATCACAAATTTTTAATTAAGAATTTGTAGATATTTTTTACTAAGCTTTCAAATTGTAAAATTACTATATATATATAATGAAAATAAATTTAAAAATATACCATACTTTTTTTAAAAGAGAATTTTTTTATTTAATAAAATTTTAAAATGTTTGTTAAACATGGCCAGCACATTAGGCGGGTCTAAGCTTAGTATGTATAAAACGAGCCCGTCATGAATTATTTGTCTTATGGAGATTGTGCCATGACTTCTGCACTGTATGCTCTCCTTCCATGCATCAATATCAATTGTCGGTTCCAAACATCAAGCTTCAATAGATAATAATCTAATAATCCATTTTTCCTTTTGGGGTGTTTATTGAGTTTGTCTTACATTGGTCGTAGAGATTATTGGTGATTTGCATATAAACTAATAGAAAAGTCTTAATTCTTGAACTAGCTTTTGGATTAATAAAGACTCGTGACACCTATTGCGAGTTTTATTTGGTTATTTAAAGTCCTTTTTGGGGCCCAAAGGGTCCAACAGTAGTTTTAAAGTTTGGGTGGGGGTTGAAAGGGTCCAACAAGTGGTATCAGAGCCAAGTTTGAGTTGGCTTTGCCTATGCCAATTGTTGTTTCCTTCATGGGTTCCACCTAATGATTTGAAGAAGTGGGTGCCGTCTGATTTAAGGGGAGTATGTCAGACGATGATGGTCTCGGGTTACGCCCGATGTGTGAAGGAGAGTTGTTGGGTCTGTCCCACATTGGTCGTAAAGGTTATTGGTGACTTGTGTATATACTAATAGGAAAGCTTTAATTCTTGAGGTACTTTTTAAATTAAAAGGGACCCGTGACACCTATTGCGAGTTTTTTTGGCTGTTTAAAGTCCTTTTTGAGAGCCTAAAAGGTTCAACAATGATTTCGGAATTTGGGTGCAAGCCCAGAGGGCCCAACAATTTTTGCCCCACCAATCTACAAACCAACCATCATGTTTCAACTCCATTTAAAAGCCTGTTTCAATGATTGAACAATCACAGAGGACTTTTTCCCTTTAAAAAAAGATGGGAACTTAAACCTTCTCTTCATCTTCAAAAGTGATTGAACTCCGAGTTCCAATCCCGCTGCCAAATTTATTGCTAAATCAAACCATGCTTTTCAGAACAACAAACCCAAAACCAGAGATCATATTATCTGGTTGTTGTCAATGGTCTCAGCCAAAGTTAGGTAAGTCTTGTTGAAAACTTTTCTGGGTGTCTTTCTCTTTCTTGGTGCATGCATAAAAATGCCTTGCAGAAGAAAATATGGTGTTTCAACAATTGAGTTAAGCATGCATTTGCTGACAAATAAGTGTAGCAGCTGATTGTGGCGCTCTTGCGGCTTAGATGGGAGCTTTTCGGTGCAACATTCCTTTGTGGTGTTGCCCACCTTATCTTGGGATTGGTCATTGTTCTTTCCATTGTGAGCCCCTCATGCCACTTCATATGAACTGCCTTTGTCATATTCCTTGCACAGTGATAGCTTTTGTCGTGAAAGCGCCTAACTATCACATTGGGAACATGGTGGATCACATCAACCCCACTCTTTGAGCTATCTTCTGCGCTGTTTGTAGGTAGCACAACTTAATCAATCACTCGTGTGTATATTACAATATATAACTATTGGTATTGAGTTTATCCAGAGAAAATACTAATTAATCATAGCACAAAAGTTTGGGACAGCTTAGACTCAACTCAGTTGACTATACATAGGGATCGGTATCGACTCAAAGGGAGTTTCAAGCTGCTAATTACTCGTTCTCTGAGTCATACTCAATGCGACTGATAACCGGTGGAGTAAATGGAGTATATATTTTTCTCGTAAGACAGCATGATATCAACAAATATATGATTCATATTATATTTAAAAATTAATTTTGATACCCTATAATAGGTTTAACAAAATTTTAATAATTTTTATTACTTGATTCGAGTAGCCAGACAAAGTCATATAATATCACCTATGCATAGTAT
>JAURVB010001460.1:0-89706 GCA_033002965.1 Piper betle | reverse complement strand
TGGTATGTCCAGATTTTCCACATTCCCAATAGACTAAAGGTTTTACAGGTTTTGAAGAAGTTGCAAAGTCTTTATTTTTCTTATATTTTACATTTTTTCTTTTAGGTTTTCTTTCAGATTTTTCTTTTTCCCACTTTTCCTTCTTCTGTAATATGGAATAAACGGTCTTTTATTCTTTTTATTTTTATTGTTAGGAAAAGTTTTAGGAGCATATTGAGAAGTTAAATTGGTTCCAAATTGGTTACAAAATTCACCTAATTCTTTTTTACCTAAAAGTTTTTGCTTTTTAATTGATTTCTTAAAGATAAATCATTACATAAACTTAATCCTTCTGCAATTACTATACCTTTTAATTGTCCAAAGGTGTAATTTTCATAAGGAATACTGCCATTATTTTGTTCTCTTAACTTCGTTCTAATTTTCTCCGCAAAAAGACTAGGTAAACCAGAAATAAATCTTTCTTTCCAAAGATCTGAATTAGAGTCATCTCTTTGATATAGTAAGGTTAAAAATGTATCTTGATACCATCTAAAATGTGTTAAAGTAGGACATCTAATATTCATGATTAATTCTTGGGATCTTGATTTTAATTCTTCTAGACTTCCTATAAAATAGTGTAATATTGTTTGAATTAAAGTATATACCGAGTCTTCTTTTTGTTGATTTGTATTAGGTTCTATTTTAACAGCATTCAGTATTTCTAATTTTTGTGTTTGCGTTAAGTGATTATCCCACCAACCTTTTAGTTGGCCAGAAAATCCCGCAATCATCATTTCTGCTATTAATCTATCAGGATTATTATTTGTTCTACATATGGTAGCATACATTAACATATTATGTAATAAAATAATAATTTGATACTCTGTAAATCCATCAAGATTCCATTCATATATAGATTTACCATTATAGCTTAAGACTGATTGTACATTTTCTTCAAATAAAATCGTAGCAGGTGTTGGTCTTTGATAATAATTTTTTGTAAAGGGTAAAGGTTGTTGTAAACTAGGTTTTGCTACATTTATCGAGTCTGTAAACTGTTGAATTAAATCATCTTCGGAGTCATTTTTTGTTATTACCTGTATTGAATCTTTAATTTTTAAATTATCTAACTTGTTTGTTATTTTCTTTAAAAATTCTTCATTTGTAGGTAATTTTGTATTAAAATTATAAGGAATTGGAGGAGGTTTAATTAAAACTGGTTGCAGACTATCAACCTGTCCTTTCGCTTTTAATTTATCATTACAGTTTTCTTCTATTGAAGATAACTGAGCAGCTATTGTTTGTAAATGCATATGTGTATAATTATTTTGTTTAATAATTATTGTTGTATCTTCAGTTTTATTATGAGTATGAACAAAACTCATTGCTTCTATTGTACCATATTTAATATTACCGACTGGAGGGTGTTTACTAGTTATTGTTTTCCCTTCAGATGTTTCCCATGTGCGAGTTTCTTTAGTAACTAATATTTTAGGGGTTGTAAAATTTTTAAACCATTTTTTAAATGAAATTTCATATCCTAACATAGTTAACTCATCATAATATAATGTTTTATATTTAGCTAATTGTTCTTTATTAAATGTATTAAAATACCAAGTTCTAAAATTCTTATTTTTATCTTTCATAAATTCTTTAGAACATTTTATCCTATTTGGTTCAAAGATTATAGTATTAATCTTAAATTCCATATCAGAAAATGTTGGTTCTGAAGGTTCATATAAAGCATGAGGAATTTTATTATCAGACATAATTATGCCAGCTACGTTAGAAGTAGATGCTTGATTATATATAGGATTTGGGGTATTTCTTGTACTCGTACTATGTCTACCAAAGATAATATTAATATCTCCATTAGTGTCCTCAATAATAGTTTTAGCTACACGTTTTTCTATTATTGGTGGAACTATTTTTTCTAATTTCCAAGATTCAGGTAAGGTTATTTCATTCTATTGAATTGTTTTAGGAATTTCTATATTTTCCTTTGTTGTATCTATTTGAAATAAAGTAGTATTACCTTTTTAGATACTAGTCGAGATCTAGGATTTACGGAGGTCATTGCCTTAAAGCATATTCTATAAATTAGACATATATTTTGTGATCCTTCTTTCATATCATATCCTTGGGTTTGCATATTTAAACATAAACAGTCTTTTATGTTGGGATCAGATAAGGATACCGAGAAATTAGGATAACAGTTAAAATATACTGGTCTGGTTCCAAGACTAGATTCAATAATTCCTAAAAGAGAATCAGATATATATATATATATATATATATATATATATATATATATACATATATATATATACACTAGCAACTTATATTATCCACCCTCTTGGCAAAGAGCGTCCGTCCATGATGCTCTCATCATCCACCCTCGCACGCCCTTCCCCTTCCCCACTCCCATCCACGCCCAGATCCCCATCATACTCGATGAGCCAACACAAATTCTACCGCCGTGTTTGCATGGTTCGGCTTTCTCTTTAAAAGGTCTTTGATGAACGTTGCAGGTGAGTGGTGGAATGGAGATGTGTATGCAGCAGAAGCAGACACTATCATGTATGGAGGTGGACCAAATGTTTCTGATGCCTACACCATCAATGGCTTGCCAGCCCGCTTTATTCATGTTCTTCCAAAGGTGCATACAGACTCTCACATCATCATTCAACTGCGACAAATTTAACATGGTTTGGGTTATGTGACTAAATTAATGCCAGCAGACACCTTTCTCCAAAGAGTGGAGCCAGGGAAGACGTTCATGCTCCAGATCATCAACGCGGCACTCAACGATGAGTTGTTCTTGGCCGTCGACAACCACACACTAACAGAGGTAGAGGTGGATGCGACATATGTGAAGCCCTTTGTTACCCCGGCCATCATGATTGCCCCCGGATAGACAACCAACGTCCTCTTCAAAGTCTAGCACCTTCACCATTACCATCATATTGGGAAATAGACGCTCTAGCAAAAACAACCTAGAAAATATTTCCCCTCAAAATGAAATGAGAACAAATATAAGATAAAATAGGAGGCACCAAAAATGGATGGAAACTTTCATCTAATTTAGAGAAAAGAAAACCAACCTACTCAATCAACTTCGATTAAGAAAATCTTTTACAATCAAATATCGAAAAAATTTGGGAAAACTCTCCTAACCCAAATCAAACCAATAACAAAATCTGAAAGATACAACTCTCGAGAAATTTAGAAAACAACATACATCTCAAAAGAAAATTAGATCAATCTCACACGCTGGATTATGACCACACTTCAACTTGAGAAGATGAAAAACTTCTTCAAACTCTCCCTTTTATGAGTGAAACCACTCCCCAATATATGTGAAAAACTCCACCCAAAATATGTAGAAAATTCTATCCAAAGTATGAAAAACTCCACCCCAATAAAAGTAGAAAACTCTACCCAAATGTGGAATACTCCATCCAAATGAGTAACACTACTCCCAATTACAAACCATATACAAAAGATAGAGAAAGAAAAGAAATTAACCACTGTTTCATACCTTCTCTTCACAAAGAATAATTTCTCTTCTTTCTCCCACATGCTCCACTAATGGTGACCCTGTCTAAATCTACAACCTCTCATGTCTCCCCTAAAGGAGAACACTCCATGGAACTTTCTCAAAGGGAAAACACACTCAATACATATGTCCAATCACATATTTATAATTAAAGATATGGAACACCTCTTGGAAATGAAGAGTCAACTCCAAACTCCACTTCCTGAGCATTGGAATCTTCACTAATGAGTTCCTTCTCGTATTTCACAAATTCTCATCAAATTCCTCGTACCTTTTGGATTATCTTCATTTCTTCATGACTTCCCATGTGACTAAACGCTTTCTCATGGGAGGGAATATCTCTAACAATTCTCTCATTCCCGAGCATAAGAAACACCTTGAAAAACTTCCACAAACATGTGTGCACCAGTGTCGACCATCTGTCGATCACCATCACATGAGGAGGTCATCTTGAAAAGGAAACACATGAACCTCCACAGGCCATGAACCACAGCCCCACAAACTAAAGCACAAACTTGCGTGCAATTGGACACTTTACTCCACCTCCATGTAGAGCAACCTCTATTGGTGTAAGAGGCTTGTAGCCTGTAGCAACTTCAAAAACTAACCCTTGTAGCTGAAGACTGGTGCAGATTACAACAAAATTGCGCCGCATCAAGAAGATCAACCAATTCCTCTAACTGGTTGTCACAAAATGCCTCAAGTACTCCTCGAGCAAGGTATTTATTCTCTCTGTCTGACCATCAGACTGAGGATGGTTAGCTATCAGAAAAGTCTAGTTTACTCCTTAGAAAACCAAACAAGCATGTCCACATGTCCAGAATCTTCCCGTGAATATGGCATCTCAGTCACTCACAATGTCCACTGATACATCAAAGTACTTCACAACGTTCCTGAAGAATAGTTCAGCAATAGTCTCGGCTAAGCATGCACGTGGCGCTACTGCAAGTATGGTGTACTTAGAGAACTGATCCACTACAACTAACACTAATGACATTTCCTTCACCTTAGGGAACCCGGACACGAAATCCAGTGAGACCAAGCTCCATGGTCTCGTAGGTGTAGGTAAAAACTACAATAAGCCTGCCTCTAACCTTCTCTCCACTTTATCCTATTGACACACCAAAAAGGATCTGACAAAAGCTTTAATATCAGCCTCCATTCTCAGCCAGTAATACACCCTAGACATTACGGCATACATCCAGTCCCTACCTGGATGCCCAGCCCACTGGGTATCATGTGATTCCTCCATGAGCTTTTGTCTTAGTCTGCCTGTAGGGATATACAACTGGCCCCATTAGCATAGACTAACCCATCATCAATGCCAACACACCTACCAACAGTAGCATGACCCTCTCCCCATGGGAAACTTGTCTCGGTACTGAATTTGGCAGAATGCTCAAACATCCGATCTGTCATCTTGGCACCCTCTAGTGTGGTACATAGCCGAGTGGTGTCTCGCCATAAGAACATTGTGTTCTCCCCATGAGAACAATGCTCTTCACAATCATTTTGGACTTGTTACCTTCCCAGTTGTCCCCACTAATATTCATAGCACTGAACAAAACATCTCAATGTTAAATGACTTTGCCTCCTTGAATCAGAACACGGCCATTCGGTAAGCAAGTCACATACAAGCGTAATACACTATCCCATAATAGCTTTGTGCCATCCAAAATAGGGTTCTATATAACGTCCCATAACAACTCCAAAATTTTGACACTTGTCACAACCAAAGCATACTTACTCTGCTCGATTACAGGTCATCGACCCATTGAGAGACCACCCTTTGGCTCAAACAGTGCACCAATGCTCAAAGCATCACAACTTCAAGGTAAGCTTAACCCTTTTATTTCAAATAAATCTATCAGCCAACAACAAAGTGCGGAGATCATGTGCAAGACTCTTCTCCACAAACATGCCAATCCTCTTGATTGCTGATCTCCCCTGGCCTCTGTCAAGGTACTGATCAATCTCCAAAACACAACAACGAACTTGTTGAGGCCAATCCTGCCATGGATCGGCAAGCTGAGCAACCTGGCCATCCCCAAGCTTGGCAACAACTCTTTCTCCGACCCGATCCCGCCAGAGATTGGAAACTGCAAGAACCACATCTAGCTGGATCTGAATAACAACCGGCTCAACGGCAGAATCCCACCAGTGCTGGCTGGGTAGTCAGGCATGATCGCCATCAGCATGGTCAACTAGTGAATTACGTGTACCACAAGAACGATGGTAGCTCCAACTGCTGTGGCTCCGGCAACTCGTCCTTCCCCCACCAGCACCCGGACCCAGAATCTATCATCCAGGATGTCCAATGGTGAGATGGTTACCACATTGTGATTCAGCGCATGGAAACAACCGAGAAAGGTTTCATCTTTGTGCTCTGTTTTCATCACTCTGTTTTTCCTGCTTTGGTAGGGGGTTAAACCAGTCAATGATGGTGCATTGGAGGAAGATGATTATGTCTTTGTCGTCATGCATGACGGGCAACCACATCAACGACTGCTGGAGGTGCAACACCAACTGGGCATCAAACCAGCAGCGCCTTGCTGAGCAGCAAGGGCAGGCAGATCTACGTCATCACCGACTCATCAGACAAGGACGCGGTGAACCCGATGTCGGAGACCCTCCGGTTTCGGCATCATCCAAGAGGAGCCACTCTGGATCATCTTTGCGGCAAACATGCTGATCCACCTCTGGGAGGAGCTGCTGATGAACAGCATCAAGACCATCGATGGCTGCAGGGCAAAATGTCCACATCACTGGTGGCGCCTGCATCACCCTCTAGTATGTCTCCAACGGCATCATCCACAACCTGCACATCCACCACAGCGTGCGGGCGAGGTAATGTCAGCGTCTGGTTGAGCTCAAGCCACTGGGAACCGGACGTGGTCAGACGGCGACAACATCTCCCTATACGGCGTGTCCAACGTCTGGGTGGACCACTGATCCCTCTCCTACTGTGTCAACGGGCTGGTGACGACATCATGGGGTTGATGGTGGTTACCATCTCCAACAGCTACTTCTCCCACCATGACAAGGTGACGTTGCTAAGGCACAGGGATGACTATGCCCCCGACTCCGGCATGCAGGTGACTACTCCACAACGACACAAAAGATTACTACCCAAAACCAAGACAAACAAAGAAGAACCAAAGCTCTGATGCCACTTGTTGGGAAATAGAAGCTCTAACAAAAACAACCTACCTAGAAAATATTTCCCCTTAAGATGAAATAAGAACAAATATAAGATAAAATAGGAGACACCAAAAATGAATGGAAACTTTCCTCTAATTTAGAGAAAAAAAACCAACCTGCTCGATTAAATTCGATTAAGAAAATCTCTTACAATCAAATATAGAAAAAAATTTGGGAAAACTCTCTAACCCAAATCAGACCAATAAGAATTGAAAGATGACTCTTGAGAAATTGAAAAAATAACATACATCTCAAAAGAAAAATGGATCAACCTCGCATTCTAAATTACGACCCCACTTCAATTTTAGATGATAAACAATTTCTCCAAACTCTCCCTTTTATGAGTGAAACCACTCCCCAATACATGTAAAAAACTCCACCCAAAACATGTAGACAATTCTAACAAAGTATGAAAAACTCCCCCCCAATAAAAGTAGAAAACTCTACCCAAATGTGGAATACTCCACCCAAATGAGTAACACTGCTCCCAATTACAAACCATATACAAAAGATAGAGAAAGAAAAGAAATTAACCGCTGTTAATCTTGTCAAAGAACCCAAAGTCATACCTTCTCTTCACAACAAATAATTTCTCTTTTTTCTCCCACATGCACCATCAATGGTGATCCTATCTAGGTCTACAACCTCTCTTATCTCCCCTAAAGGAGAACACTCCATGGAACTTCCCCAAAGGAAAAGCACACTCAATACATATGTCCAATCACATATTTATAACTAGAGATATGGAACACCTTTTAAAAATGAAGAGTCAACTCCAAACACTACTTCCTGAACATTGGAATCCTTACTAATGAGTCTCTTCTCGTATTCCACAAATTCTTATCAAATTTCTCATACCTTCTAGATTATCTTCGTGTCTTCACAACTTCCCATGTGACCGAACGCTTTCTCATGGGAGGAATATCTCCAACACATCAGAGCCTACGTCGTGTCTGTCTTCCCCTTCGACGAGACGATGTTGGTCAGATTTGTCACCTATGACATAATCTCTCAACAACCCAGAAACAATTGATGCTTCCTCTACAATCAATGTAAGTTTCCTACCACCTATGACGGACACCCCATTTTCCAGCCAATTCACCAACAACATCAGAAGCCTTGCTTCCCTTGCATTCCCACGCAAAGTCCCAAAGAAGGTGGACAAGCAATTGCTGCTTTGCTTGTGGTGAGCTTGAACCTTCAAGCGTGCCCACCAAACAAGCTCTGTAAAGGCTACAACGGCAAGAGGTTCTCAGCCTCCATCAACAACCAGTCGTTTGTCAGGCCACCAGTCTCCCTCCTCCAGGTGCATTATCCGAACCTCACCGCCGGCGGCCTGGCCTCGAACTTCCCGGAGAAGCCTCTATAGCCATTCAACTATACGGGCACGGACCCATTGGCCATGAACATGAACTCCGAGTGTGGGAGCAAGCTCTTCAAAGTGCCATTCGGGACCAGGGTGGAGTTGGTTTTTCAGGACACTAGTTTCCTCAATGTAGAGAATCATCCCCTCCACGTACATGGCCACAACTTCTTTGTTGTGGGGACAAGCTTTGGCAACTTCAACCCTGAAAGAGACCCGGCAAGGTACAATGTTCTTCAAACTTTTATATGATTTAACCACAGATGCATAACTCGGCCGATTCCACTCGGAATCGGCCGATTTAAATCGGATCGGCGGCGATCCGATTTAAAAAATAACTTGAATCGGCTAGGCTCGAATCAGTCTGCGAATCGGCCGATTCCGGCTCGCGGCGGGGAGGCGGCAAGGGCGGTGACAGGGGGGCGGGGTTGGGGGGCAACGGCTGCGTGGGACGGGGCGGCCGAGCGGCGAGGAGGCGACGAGGCGGCGAGGTAGGGCGGGGCGAGCTGCGAGGGCAGCTTCAGGGCGGTGAGGCAGGGCGAAAGGCGAGGAGGGGGGGGGGTGCGACCAGGCAATAGGGCGGCGAGGGCGGCGATGGGGCGGGACAAGGGGCGACGGGGCGGCGAGGGCAGTGGGGCGGGGCGGCGAGGGAGAATGAGGGATGAAATATAAGTGGCATTCTCATAATTAAAAGTTGACTCGACTCCGGCTTGAGTAAAAAATAATAACTGACTCCAAATAATTTTAAAAAAATCCAAAAAAGTATCATAAAATATCATAAAATACAATACACATTATAACATAAAAATTACATCAGAATGACATATTGTATACTAATAACCCACTAATTTTAATTAAGTTAAAATTTTTGTATAAGACCAATTCAGGTCGATTCAACTGAACCGATTCCTGTCTGATTTAGACCAATTCTGATTCCGATTCCGACTCCTTTAAAAACCGATTCCGATTGCGATTCCGATTTTTGCAACCATGGATTTAACAACTTGTCTTACTAGGTCTAAAATATTTTATATTTTTTTAGCCATATGCTAAAAGTATAGTAAAATTATAATAAACATGTCCTCGCTTGTGTCCATAGATATAGGCGGATAATGCATCATGTAAATATAAATTATAACAGTTGAAAAATATAATATTATCCGTCTATAGTACATAGTATATATATTATTAAGAGGTATTTTGTGTCACTATTAGAGTTCAAATTATAATAATATCCATAGTTTTTTATTTTAGAGTTTTAAAAAATTTTGTTTAATGGTTAATTAATAACTACTTATGCTAAAAAGATTATAGTAAATGCAAGGTGGATCAATATTTAGTTTAACTATATGAATTATATTAACAGGTTCGACCCACAGGAGAGGAATACGGGGGCGGTGCCTAGCGGCGGGTGGGCAGCGGTGCGACTCAAGTCCGAGAACACGGGGGTCTGGTTCATACATTGTCATCTCGAGATTCATACCACTTGGGGGCTGGCCATGGCCTTCATAGTTCGTAATGGTCCCAAGCCCAACCAGCGCATTCTTCCTCCCCCTCTTGATCTTCCCTTTTGCTAGTACTTGACCAAGTTTTTTACGAGCATTTGATGCACATGATCACTTCTCAATTTGGTGGCTATGGGGATCAATTGTATAGTGTCTAAGTTTTATGAGGGTGGGGATCAAGACTATAAAACATTTCATTGAAGTAGTTCAAGTTATAGATAGGATTGCGTTGGATTGGTTGATAGGAGGGTTGATACGTTTACAAACCATCATCCCTCCTCATGGTTATAAGATATACCTTCACAATAAAAAATCAAACTATTACTAAATAATAAACATATTACGTTTATGTCCTTAAATATTGTGGTTCTATCCCATCCGAATAAACCATGTAATTGGATAGTGTATATGGGTCTTCCACTACAAAAAAAATAAAAGGTTTATAGGAAAATGAGTAAACAAAAGAAAAAATCAAACTACCTAAGGCGAGTGCATGCCCCGTCGTTTATGGATATATCACGGTGAACTAACATCCAATGTCATTTTGCATTGGAAATGAACGTGAAATCATTTCTTCTATTATCCAACACCAAATCTGATCGTACGACCAGTCAATTATAAGAGCACCCACTTAAAGTATAAAACATATATTGCATAACTTTTCTTCAAGACAAGGGCCTAGTTAATGAGGAGAAAGCCAAATAATTTTATGGATGGGGTTAAAAAGTTAGGTTAGACAATTAAACAAGAGTCTAGTTCAAAAATCAACGTGTTCTGAAGCACGATAGATTCGCTTTTATAAGCTGATGGCCATCGAGGTACCAAGTAGGATCAGTTTTATGTGGTCATCCATCAAACCAGTTTTTTTATTAGTAAACATCTATCAGAATCATTGGAAGTGGATATTATACAACAAGGACGAGCACAATCAGCCAATACAGGAAATAACATTTGGACCAAATATAAAATTTATTCTATTTTGCGCTTAAAAGATATTAAAAATTCTTGTTCTGTATAAACAAAAAGAATAATCAAGAAGCAAACAAGGAGGAGAACAATAATTAAGAATCCAACAATTCACTTAAATGACTCAACTTGGCACCATGTGTAAAACCCGCGACTTGAGTCAGGGTTTTATAGTCGTTAGCCGGTTGGTTTGACCGTAGTTTGAGTCGGTTCAGCTTTCAGAACACGTGTGCGGGGCCGAGGCCGACCGTGCGCACGTGCTATGAGGGTTTATGTATACCCAAGTATCGATGATAGCGTCAGATACGCATCAGCAGACTGAGTTATCAGTAGATATGAGAGTATACAGTTGATGATTTTATTTTATTTTTATGTTGTGACCGTAGAATTAGTTTAAGCCGAATAACGCATTAGGACGCGTTAGACGGTATTAGGGTGGGTTATTAGTTATACGACATGTCATTTGGATGTTGAGATATTTTGTTTGAGTTTATGGGATTTTTCCCAATTTTTCTGGATTTTTTTAGGATTTATTCCGAGTTCGTTATCATTCTTGACTCGAGCCGGTGTCGAGTCAAGTCTTATTTACAACTTTGCCAACCCCTCAACTTCTCATCTTCCTCCCCCCACCGTGTTTTCACCGCCGCCGCCCCTAAGATTTTTCCACCGCCGTCGACGCCACCTCGCCGCCGGTCGACGCCGCCCAGCCCGGCCGTGCCGTCGCCTTGCCGCCTCGACCACGCCCGGCCACCGTCCGGCCGTCGCAACGCCGGAAATCGCCCTCGATTTCCCTCCGTTCCCGACGTGATTCCGCCGCCGTCTGCGCCGGACCGCCGCCGTCGTGCCATCGGAGCTTCTCCCCTCGACCTCCCCTGCCTTTCCCCCTGTTTAGCGCCGCCGTCGAGGCCGGCCGTGGGTCTGATCGGAGCGGCCGACCGCCCCGACCGCACTCGACGCCGCCGTTGGTGGCCATCGCCGCCGCGGCTGCCCTCGTCGTCACCGCCATTGGGTTCAGCTCACCGAGGCGGTGCTAACCCCTACCTCCGATTGCCTCGCCGGAGCAGTCACCGGAAAACCACCGGAGCTGCCGGAAAACCGCCGGCATAGTCGCCGGAAAACCGCCGACTCACCTTCACCGCCTTCGTCCGTCGACACCGATTTCAGCGCCGATCGCGAGGTGGTTCTTCCTTCTTTGTTTTAGAATTAGTACATACATGTGTGGTCATAGTAGCATATTAGAATTTATTTTATTAACTTCATGCTTTTAGTTTAATTAATCGTGATTATGATAAACATGTGATGATTAGGATAAATTGTGTTGTATGATGTGAATGCTTAGTAATGAAATTGTTAGTAAACCATTGAATAGTTAATTAAATGCTTGTTAACTAGTTAATTTATGAATTTGTATGAATTAGGTTTTGCATGCTAACATTAAGTTAAACAGATTAAAGTGATTAAACCATTGTCACCTAATTAGAATAGGTATGCTTTGAAATTGGAATTAAAAGTGCTAGGTAATAAGTAACATATGAAATGATAAAATTATTAACTTGCTTGACAATTAGAGATATAGGGTAATTGTCGAGATGATTGTCATGTTTGATTAGATGATTGTATGCATGTGGATATATTAGTTATATAGGTGTGCATCATATATGTATGGGCGTTAGTAAATAGTTATGTTCATGTAGGTTCGTTGCAGGAGCTCGCCGTCTAGGCACGAGACTGCGCTTGGAGCTTCTGACAGGTCCGTTAGGACACGCTTCTCAGGTTTTATCGCTCTATTCTATCGGTGATTTGATTTATTGATTGTAGGACGTGTCAGGTGGATGATTTATTGGACCCCACCTAACACGGGTCACCTGGTCGATGTTTTTCGGAATTAATAACCCTCGAGGATGAGATCCCTCGAGTTTGTTTTCGAAAATAAGATCCACCTCAAGTTGCCTTCGGGCCTATTATAATAAATCCCGACCCAGCCCTATAAATAGTTTTATCGAGTTTTCAGTGAGACAAGAGAAGATGAGTCGACTGCACGTACCATGAGCGGATGCCGTGCCAGTCAAAGCGGGCTCTGGATTAGTGCCAGCGGACTGTTCCATTCCCGAGGGATCCTGACAACTCCGCGTTTGAGTTCCTCACACCCGGAGGACGTGGAGGTTTACGGGTACTGTTTAGTACAGCGCATGTCCGGACTTGTGGTTCAAAGGGTACTAAAGGCGACTGCCTGAGAGTGCTCGGTCTACGTGCTCAAGGCCAGGAGTAATATGGAGGTTCGGAGAGGGCTTAGGATAAAAGTTTTACGTGAAGTACTGAAAAAGAAGTGTCGTGAGCGGCACAGTACCAGATAGATTGGGATGCTGTTGAGTCAGCTGCTCGACGGCTCCTTTGTAGTTGCCCTTATGAGAGTTCTTGAGGAAGATATATATGATGGTTTGCTTTCCATGAGAGTTTGCTCTCATGTTCCAGTTTGATATTAGTTATTTCCGGACCAGTGACACCCGTTGCTGACGTTTTTCTACTATATGTAGGTGAGGATGATGATTGGTGTATGCCGGCCTCGACGAAGGAGTAGCGCTTGCATTGCACACACATACCTGGTGCCGCGCCGACTTTTGCGTAAGATGTGATGTGATTGGCTTTGTAGTAGATTTACATATTAGTAATTATGCATGTGTTTGTGAGGCTTGTATGCCTTGTTTTAGAAATGCGTGGAAATGTTTTGAGAAAGGCTCTAATGATGTGCTATGCTGAAATGAAAAGGAATCAAATGAGCTGAGTATGAGATTGTAGGTGGGCTAGACCCAATTACAGTATGTTTGGATGATTTGAAGTCTGTTACAATATAAATTGTTGTTTTATATATATACATATTGTGCCGTATTTTAACAGGTCATCCCCTTATTGCATTTTTAGGGGAGGCTCTGTCCGTTTTATTCTAGATTTTATGAATTTTATTGCTATTTTAATTATTTTGGTGTGCGGTGATTATCATGACATTCACGTAGTATCCTGTTAGGGTTTTGCATCTCATTCATATATTGTTTGCGCATTAGCGGCGTGCTCCATCTTGAGACGTCGAGAGGGTTATGTCGTAGCCGTTTAGGTTTTGGGTCAGCCAACTTAATCGGTTTACGAGTAGTTCGATCCTTTGTAACAGTTCTGGTCCGGGTTGAGAGTAAACCGGATTGGGGTGTTGCACCATGTGTGGTCAATTATAGGGTAAAATTTTCGCCCTAAATCCTCTCCTATGTAGCATATTCTCACCCCCGACACTTAGTCTTCCACAAATTACAAAGTAAATGATAAACTCTTAAAAATGAGATACATAATTCAGGATATTCACGAAGATGAGGATATTAAACTTACATATTTTAAATTTCTCCAGAAAATTTATCTCCAAAATAAGTTCAAATGTCTGAATTAGCCATGTCATAAAAGTAATGCCTACTATATGCCACTAGAGCCATTTTAAAAAGGATTTTAACACAAAAATAATAAAGTTAGATTAAAATAATTGAAAGTTACTGTAACACCTCAATCCGGTTTACTCTCGACCCGGACCGGAACTGTTACAATGGATCGAACTACTCGTAAACTGAATAAGTTGGCTGACCCAAAACCTAAACGGCTACGACATAACCCTCTCGACGTCTTAAGATGGAGCACGCTGCTAATGTGCAAACAATATATGAGTGAGATGCAAACCCTAACAGGATACTACGTGAATGCCATGATAGTAACTACACACCAAAATAATTAAAATAGCAACAAAATTCATAAAACCTGGAATAAAACGGACAGAACCTCCCCTAAAAGTGCAATAAGGGGACGACCCGTTAAAATACGACACAATATAGTATATATATAAAACAATAATTTATATCGTAATAGACTTCAAATCATCCACACATACTGTAATTGGGTCAAGCCCACCTACAATCTCATACTCAGCTCATTTGATTCTTTTTCATTTCCGCATAGCATATCATTAGAGCCTTTCTCAAAACATTTCCATGCATTTCTAAAACAAGGCATACATGCCTCACAAACACATGCATAAATACCAATATGTAAATCTACTACAAAAGCCAATCACATCACATCTTACGCAAAAGTCGGCGCGGCACCAAGTATGTGTGTGCAATGCAAGCGCTACTCCTTCGTCAAGGCCGGCATACGCCATTCATCATTCTCACCTACATATAGTAGAAAAACGTCAGCAACGGGTGTCACTAGTCCGGAAATAACTAATATCAAACTGGAACATGAGAGCAAACTCTCATGGAAAGCAAACCATCATATATCTTCCTCAAGAACTCTCATAAGGGCAACTACAGAGGAGCCGTCAAGCAGCTGACTTAACAGCATCCCGATCTATCTTTTACTGTGCCGCTCACGACACTTCTTTTTCAGTACTTCACATAAAATTTTATCCTAAGCCCTCTCTGAACCTCCATATTACTCCTGGCCTTGAGCATGTAGACCGAGCACTCTCAGGCAGTCGCCTTTAGTACCCTTTGAACCACAAGTCCGGACATGCATTGTACTAAACAGTTACCGTAAACCTCCACGTCCTCCGGGTGTGAGGTACTCAAACGCGGAGTTGTCAGGATCCCTCGGGAATGGAACGGTCCGCTGACACTAATCCAGAGCCCGCTTTGACTGGCACGGCATCTGCTCATGGTACGTGCAGTCGACTCATCTTCTCTTGTCTCATTGAAAACTCGATAAAACTATTTATAGGGCTAGGTTGGGATTTATTATAATAGGCCCGAAGGCAACTTGAGGTGGATCTTATTTTCAAAAGCAAACTCGAGGGATCTCATTCTTGAGGGTTATTAATTCCGAAAACAATTGACCAGATGACCCGTGTTAGGTGGGGTCCAATAAATCATCCACCTGACACGTCCTACAATCAATAAATCAAATCACCGATAGAATAGAGTGATAAAACCTGAGAAGCGTGTCCTAACGGACCTATCAGAAGCTCCAAGTGCAGTCTCGTGCCTAGACGGCGAGCTCCTGCAACGAACCTACATGAACATAACTATTTACTAACGCCCATACATATATGATGCACGCCTATATAACTAATATATCCACATGCATACAATCATCTAATCAAACATGACAATCATCTCAACAATCACACTAAATCTCTAATTGTCAAGCAAGTTAATAATTTTATGATTTCCTACGTTACTTATTACCTAACACTTTTAATTCCAATTTCAAAGCATACCTATTCTAATTAGGTGACAATGGTTTAATCAATTTAATCCGTTTAACTTAATACTAGCATGTAAAACCTAAATCGTGCAAATTCATAATTTAACTTGTTAACAAGCATTTAATTAACTATTCCATGGTTTACTAACAATTTCATTAGTGAGCATTTACATCACACAACACAATCTACGCTAATTCATCACATGTTTATCCTAATCACGATTAATTAAACTAAAATCATGAAGTTAATAAAATTAATCCTAATATGCTACCATGACCACAACATGTATGTAATAATTCTAAAAAAGAATGAATAACCACCTCGCGATCGGTGCTGAAATCGGTGCCGATGGACGATGGCTGTGAAGGCGAGTCGGCAGTTTTCTGGCGACTGTGCCGGCAGTTTCTGGCAGTTCCGGTGGTTTTCAGGCGACTGCTCCGGTGGGGCAATCGGAGGTAGGGGTTAGCACCGTCTCGGTGAGCTGGACCCAATTGTGGTGACAACAAGCGCAACCGCGGCGGCGATGGCCACCGACGGCGGCGTCGAGTGTGGTCAGGGCGGTCGGCCACTCCGATCAGACCCACGGCCGGCCTCGACAGTGGCGCTAAGTAGGGGGAAAGGTAGGGGAAGTCAAGGGAAGAAGCTCCGACGTCGCGGTGGCAGTGGTCCGGCTCAGACGGCGGTGGAATCGCGTCGGGAATGGAGGGAAATCGAGGGCAATTTTCGGCGTCGCGACGGCTGGACGGTGGCCGGGCGTGGTCGAGGCGGCAAGGCGATGGCACGGCTGGGCTGGGCGGCATCGATCGGCGGCGAGGTGGCGTCGACGGCGGTGGCAAAATTCTCATGGGCGGCGGCAGTGAAAACGCGGGTTGGGGGAGGAAGATGAGAAGTATAGGGGTGGCAAGGTTGTAAATAAGACTTGACTCGACACCGGCTCGAGTCAAGAATGATAACTGACTTGGAATAAATCCTAGAAAAATCTAGAAACTTTTGGAAAAATCCCATAAAATCAAACAAAATATCACAACATCCAGACGACATGTCGTATAACTTATAACCCACCCGAATACCATCTAACGCCTCCTAATACGTTATTCGGCCTAAACTAATTCTACAGTCACAATATAAAATAAAATAAAATCATCAACTTTATACTCTCATATCTACTGATAACTCTGACTGTTGATGCATATCTGACGCTATCATCGATACTTGGGTATACATAAACCCTCATAGCACGTGCGCACAGTCGGCCTCGGCCCCGCACACATGTTCTAAAAGCTAAACCGACTCAAACTACGGTCAAATCAACCGGCTAACGACTATAAAACCCTGACTCGAGTCGTGGGTTTTACAGTTACCATTACAATATAATTGACAGATGACTTGAGAAATAATAGATTCACGAAAAGAAAACATTCTGCTTAATTCACATTCGAAAACATCTCCACAGTTTAATTCAACTATGGAATAAACTCTACCCAACTCTATTAATTTAAATTGCCATTTTTATCTTGTGATCAACCTTTCTGAATTCCAGCAATTTTTGTTGAGCCTTCTAGGTCCCCAAAAGGGACTTGAAACATGTATAATTGACCTCTCTTAATCCAAATGTTAGGGGCCCATAGGGCCCAACAGTGCCTCATGGTATGCCAACCACCCCGAATTGGAGTCTTTTAGAACTTTACTATAACATGTGGACTTAGCATGTGTGAGGGGGAAATGATTTAGATATGTCAACCTGTCTAAATTAGAATCTCCTAGAACTTCATTATAACATATAGACCTAGCATGTGTGAGGGGGAGAATTATTGGGTTAATCCCACATCTGTTGTGAATGGTATTGGTAACTTGTATAGGCTAATGGGAAAATCTTATTCATTATGCTAGCTTTTGGATTAAGAGAGGTCTATGAAATTTGTTCAAGTCTCTTTTATGGGCCCAGAGGGCCCAATAGTGGTATTAGAGCCAAGTTGCTTGATTGTAGCTAATTTTGAGTTGTTGATATTTTTTACCCGCAAGGTGTTTGAAGAAATTTTTAAGAGCCTAATTGGTGTGTATGTGATTTATATTTCAACAAGATGTCTGATGGGAAGCATGTTAAGATGATATCTCTTAAGGGGCTGTGTAACTGACACTCTTGGAAAGAAAAACTAATAAATCATCTATATTCTAAAGATTTATATAAACCTATCACTAATCAGAAACCGGTCTAATTCATGTAAATGGCCATTACTAATTATCATGAATAAAATGTTTATCTTTAGTTCCTACATTATTTCAAAATCACAATGATCAAGTGACATAATGTGCATTTCCTAGTCCATCAGTAGGTATAATCACTAAGTGATAAATTTAATAAAACTTTTAGTATTGTTCAAAAAATCCAATTACAAGAAGAGAAGCAACAGGCGAGTACCTTTGAGCCTTCAATTGCAAAATGGAAGAGCCTAATTTTGTGAGACTTGAGAAACTCTACGTTAGAATTAGGATAGGGCTTTAGAATTAGGATAGGGCTCCGTGAGACTTGAGAAACTCTACGTTAGAATCAGGATAGGGCTTTATAATCAAAATAGGGCTCCAAGGACATCTGCTCTGAATAGAAAACCATAAAAGTCCTCAAGTCGACTCAATTTTATAGCTTATGAGTCAAACTCTATGAATGATTCAATAGTGACTAATTTTATAATTGACTTCTCAAGTCAAGTGAAAAAAATCATCAAAATATATTATTTTTACTTTAAATTAGCTAAATTTAAAATTTTAACATATTCAAATCATATATTTATCCATTTAAAATGTCAAAAGAATAATATATTAATTTCATATAATTTTTAGTTACCTAATTGAATATTTAATATAATTGTCTCTGAGTCAGCATAGAGTCAACTACAAGTACTCGACTCCACTTCATGGTGCGCCGAATCGAATCCGAGTCAGGAGTTTTTAAACTATGCTCACGCATACAAATGCCAGCCTCACAATTGCCCCAGTATTGAACCCCCTACCCTCAATCCAATCCATTGATCTTATAAGTTATAGCCATTCCATCCTTGTACCCCCTCCCCTCCCCCTCATTTTTAATCAAACTCATAGATCTCGGAGCCATATTATATTACGGGCAAGATCTTAAGTAAAGATAATTTTGAAATAGATAACCAGATCCAAGTTTAACAATAATCTTAACATTTATATATTTTGTGAATCTACGAGGGGTGGGTTTTTGAATTATCTTTAGTCTAAATTTTAATTATGACAGTGGACTAAATTAAATTAAGAAAAATATTTCATGTTCTGAATTCAAATCAACAAGGTGAGCTATATAAAAAAGGATTTAAGCCTGTTAAAATACTTTTGTTATACTTCCTAATTAAAGCATGACTTTCAATTCCCTTGTGAAGATTAGATCTTTACATGACTTGACAACATGCAGCAAGGCCGCCCCAGGTGGACTTCAAAAGAGTTACTAATCAGCTAACTTTTTTTTGTCAAAGATTCGTCAACCTTGTGAAATAAATTTCAATGCTAATGTTTGAAGATGGAAGAAAACCATTTAAACTCTTCAATAGGGTCACTGGACTTCAATATTGGCAGCATTTACTAAAGTTTTTGTTCATCTGATCCTTATCCTACAAGTTTTACAAATTTCAATATTAGAAAAGTCTCATTATTTACAAATTTGCCATTGGATACAACCAACTTCTAATTATTTATAGATTTGTCATTAGACACAACCAACTTGATTTATTTTAGATTTTTTAATAAATTTTAGTTAAAATCTAAATAAAATTTCAAATATAGCCATAAATCTTCTCAAAAGTTGGATTTGCACATAGAGATGCCAAGCATAAAATAATATTCTTTGGCATTCTTAATAATTAGTCATACATCATGTTCTCTACAAATAGAACCACTCATTCTCATTTTTCACATCAACTGAAGGCTCTCTAAAAGGTCAGGCCAAAAATTGGTAGACTTTGAGAGAAAACTCAATAAAGTCTATCCATTGAATTATCGGTGTATTTTTAAGCTAGTTAAGCCAAGAGGCTAGTCTAGTCTAGTTGAGTCTATGCAATCGCCTGACTCGGTTTAGCCCCTTACTAGCCTAGTTTGGTCATAGTCTGGTTGAGTCCATGTGCTCATTCGGCTTGATCCAGCCCCATTGCTATCCTAGTCTAGCCCTAGTCTGGTTGAGTCCGGTTGTAAAACCCGCAACTCGAGTCAGTTTATAGTTGTTAGCCAGTCGGTTTGATCGTGGTTCGAATCGGTTTAGCCCTCAGAACACGTGTGCAGGGCTGAGGCCGACCGTGTGCACGTGCTATGAGGGTTCATGTATACCCAAGTATCGATGATAGCGTCAGATATGTATCAGCAGACTGAGTTATCGGTAGATATGAGAGTATACAGTTGATGATTTTATTTTTTTCATGTTGTGACTGTAGAATTAATTTAGGCCGAATAACGCATTACGATGCGTTAGATGGTATTTGGGTGGGTTATTAGTTATACAGCATCTCATTTGGATGTTGTGTTGTTTTGTTTGATTTTATGAGATTTTTCCCAAATTTTTTGGATTTTTTTAGGATTTATTCCAAATTAGTTATCATTCTTGACTCGAGCCGGTGTCGAGTCAAGTCTTATTTACAAGTTTACCACCGCCCTATACTTCTCATCTTCTTCCCCGACACTTCCCCTTCACCATCCCAAACCCTAGCCGCCACCCTTAAGATTTTTGCCACCGCCGCTGACGCCACCTTGCCGCCCAGCCCGGCCGTGCCGTCACCTTGTTGCCTCGACCACACTCGGCCACCGTCCAGCCATCGTGATGCCAAAAATCGCCACGATTTCACAGCCACTCCCAACACGATTTTACCACCGCTACGCCCAACCACCACCGCCGTGACGTCGAAGCCCTTCCCCTCGACCTTTCTTATAGTTCCCCCTATCTAGCACCGCCGTCGAGGCCGGCCGTGGGTACTGAACTCGACGCCGCCGTCGGTGGCCATCGCCACCACGGCTGCCCTTGTCATCACCACCATTGAGTCTAGCTCACCGAGATGGTGCTAACCCCTACCTCCGACTGCCCCGCCGGAGTAGTTGCTAGAAAACCACCGAAACAGCCAGAAAACCACCAGCACAGTCTCTGGAAAACCGCCGGCTCGCCTTCACCGCCTTCGTCCATCGGCAGGGATTTCAGTATGATTGTTGAGATGTTTGTCATGTTTGATTAGATTCATGTATGCATGTGGATATATTAGTCATATAGGCGTACATCATATATGTATGGGCGTTAGTAAATAGTTATGTTCATGTAGGTTCTTTGCAGGAACTCGCCATCTAGGCACGAGACTGCGCTTGGAGCTTCTGACAGGTCCGGTAGGACACGCTTCTCAGGTTTTATCGCTCTACTCTATCAGTGATTTGATCTATTGATCATAGGACGTGTCAGGTGGATGATTTATCAGACCCCACCTAATACGGGTCATCTGGTCGATTGTTTTCGGAATTAATAACCCTTGAGGTTGAGATCCCTCGAGCTTGTTTTTGAAAATAAGATCCACCTCAAGTTGCCTTTGGGCCTATTATAATAATTCCCGCCCAACCCTATAAATAGTTTTATCGAGTTTTCAGTTAGACAAGAGAAGATTAATCGACTTGCACGTGCCATGAGTGGATAACGGGCCAATCAAAGCGGGCTCTGGATTAGTGAGCGTCCTTTCCATTCCCGAGGGATCTTGACAACTCTGCGTTTGAGTTCCTCAAACCCGGAGAATGTAGAGGTTTTACGGGTACTATTAATTACAGCGCATGTCCAGACTTGTGGTTCAAAGGGTACTAAAGGCACATGCCGAGAGGGTTTACATCTCATTCACATATTATTTGTGCATTAGCGGCGTGCTCCATCTTGAGACGTCGAGAGGGTTATGTCGTAGCCATTTAGGTTTTGGGTCAGCCAACTTAATCGGTTTACGAGTAGTTCGATCCTTTGTAATAGTTCTGGTCCGGGTTGAGAGTAAACCGGATTGGGGTGTTACAAGATTGGTATCAGAGCCAACTCTTGATCGATTAAGATGGAAGATGCCATTACAGGTCATGTGTGTGCAAAGCTACTCCGAGTCAAGCCGGCAGGTATGTTTTCTTGATTTACTTGTTTCAGTTTATAGATTTCTCACCACGTAGTTGAATGACAGTGTGCACAGGTTTGATTAGTGAGTGTCAGTCACCATGGTTAGAGCAACTCGCAGGACTCAGACCAGGGATCCATCTCCTTCTCCTCCCAGGCATACTAGTCCTAGTCGTGCGCCCAGCAAGACAGCATCTAGTAGGCCGAGAGATCAACCACCGTCAGGAGAAGCCAATGTGCATGCGTCGACTAGCCACCGTAGTTCTCGTAGTCGCCAGACTGAGAGAGATGCAATCATTACCCAATTGGTAGAGACACAGAGGTAGATACAAGAGAGCCAGGAAGAGTTCAGGAGAGAGCTCCGTCAGATAGCCCTCTCCATAGCTCGAGTTGAGAAGAGGCCGTTAGGAGATGATGGGGTACGAGGAGAGGCCGCTTCTCCCATGGGCTACCCGCCGCCGCCTCCTCCTCCATCAGCGCAGCAGGGGACCATCCCTACAGCTCCTCTGATTGCTCCTCTTCAGACTGGGATGGGCATTCATGACAGTGGACCTCCTGGAGCTAGTAGTGGGCAGACAGCAAGGGGTAGCATACCGGCAGTGGCAGTGTCGCCGTCACCACAGTTTGAGATAGGCGAGGGCTCAAACAGATCTACAGACGTAAGAGATGGTAGATTTTGGCAGTATGAACAATTTGTGAAAAATAGAGGGCGCTCTTTCCTAGGGAAGCCAGATGCAGAAGAGGCTTTCTTATGGATTTCATCAGCGATCGGCGTGTTTAAGAGCATGGCATGCCCGATGGAACACCGTGTGAGGATTATCACAGGAGCACTGCAAGACGAGGCAAGGATTTGGTGGGATTCAGTCATGGACTCCACTTTTGCTGGCAAGCAACCTCAGGATGTTACCTGGGAAGAATTCAAAGCTGAGTTTGACGGGAAGTATTTTCCCCCGGATGTTAGAAGGAGGAAAGAGAGGGAATTTCAGATTCTTTGGCAGGGACCCATGACTGTATCACAGTATGAAGCCAGATACAGAGCACTGAAGAGGTTTGCACTAGACTTTGCACGGATTGAGCGACAGAGGATCGAGCTGTTTTATGAGGGTCTGCACTATGAAATTCGTGTAGCCCTAGTTGATAGAACATTTGCTACCCTCGGTGATGTGGTTCAATCCGCTAGTGAGATAGAATGGGTCTTCGCCACTCGACCCTGTCGAGATCAGGATCAGAGGCAATAGCATGCCCCTCCCTACCAACCTAGTCAGGGGGCACAGCAGAGGCGCCGAACAGATGCTCCAGTTGCAATAAGAGCGATGGATGGACAGGTTCAGGAAGGTGGATACCCAACCTGTCAGACCTGTGGACGTAATCATGGTGGTGTATGTAGAGCTGGTAAAGATGCATATTTTAGTTGTGGCCAGCCAGGACACTGGGCTGAGGCTTGTCCAACGGCTCAGTGCCAACAGCCTGCCCTTCCAGCGCCGACACAATGATGAGCTCTCCCGGCACCCCCACAGCAGCAACAACAGAGAGGCCACCAGGGCCAAGGTCATGGGCAAAGAGGCAGTGGTCACAACCCACAGAGACAACAGCAGAGGGGCCAGGGTCAGAGAGGTATGATGGCTGCAGTGGTAGCGGAACCACCAGCATTGCCCGCCGCCTCGGCCCAGCAGCAACAACACCAGCAACAGCCACAACAGCAACAGCCTATGAGGATGTATGCAGCCACAGTTGAGGAGGCACTAGCAGACACAACTGTCGTGACAGGTACACTTTGTAAGATCCCTCAACTTAGTCCCACATCTAATACCTACTGGGAGAAGATCATGTTTATAAGTGGGAATGGACTAGAGATCTTTAACTTCCGGGGTACCCATTTTAAAGAAATGACTTAGCCCATTACGTTGCACTTTGGGCTGGGTCATTACAAATGGTATCAGAGCCCACCTGGTTCTGTGTTAGATGGTGGGATGGACTAGGGACGTTGGCTAGGCTTCCGGTCATGGGCCAAAAAGGTCGTGGGCCAGGGCTAGCAACGGGCCAAGACTAGAAACGTTGGCTAGGCTACCGGTCACGGGCCAGAAAGGACGTGGGCTGGGGCTAGCAACGGGCCAAGAATAGGCATTTCGGGGATGAAATTTCCTAAGGTGGGTGGATTGTGAGATCCCTCAACTTAGTCCCACATCTAATACCTACTGGGAGAAGATCCTATTTATAAGTGGGAATGGACTATAGATCTTTAACTTCCGGGGTACCCATTTTAAAGAAATGACTTAGCCCATTACGTTGCACTTTGGGCTGGGTCGTTACACACTGTTGGCTCAATACTTGCACTAGTTTTATTTGATAATGGCTGCACACACTCTTTTATATCGTACACACACACAGATAGGATGGGAGGTCATATAGAAAGCTTAGGACATTCATTATTAGTGTCCACTCCCGTCGGGGGAGTTGTAGCTACTGGTGAGTGTGTACGTAGTGTCCCTGTTGAGATTCGACAGCAACAATTAGTTGCGGACTTGATATTATTCAGGATGACAAAGTTCGATGTGATTTCAGGATGGATTGGATGTCCAAGCAAGGAGCCCTGATAGATTGCCGGAAGAAGATGGTGACTTTTCGATGCGAAAGGACTTGATATTATTCAGGATGACAAAGTTCGATGTGATTTCAGGATGGATTGGATGTCCAAGCAAGGAGCCCTGATAGATTGCCGGAAGAAGATGGTGACTTTTCGATACTGAAAGGCACCCCTTCTTTTCTAGGGTCAGGGCAGAAATAGAGAGAAAGGTTGGATCTCCTATCAAAATGCAGTGAGACAGTTGGACAGGGGCTGCGAGTTGTTGATGGCCGCCTTGGTGTTGGCGGGAGAGAATGGCTCAGGGGACAAGCCCAATGTTGAGCTGATTCCAGTTGTCAGGGAGTTTGTAGATGTCTTTTCAGATGAGATCACTAGATTGCCACCAAGGAGAGAAGTTGATTTTGCTATAGATTTGATGCCAGGGACAACACCCATCTCTAGAACACCATATAGGATGGCACCACTGGAACTCCGAGAGCTTAAGGAGCAATTGCAGACACTGTTGGATCAGGGTTTTATCTGACCAAGCGTGTCACCGTGGGGAGCGCCGGTGTTGTTTGTGAAGAAGAAGGATGGAAGCATGCGTTTATGCATCGACTATAGGATGTTAAACCATGTGACCATTAAGAACGGATACCCTCTTCCTCGCATTGATGATTTATTTGACCAGTTGAGCTCAGCAACGGTCTTTTTGAAGATTGACTTGAGATCCGGCTACCATCAGTTGAGGATTAGAGCAGAGGATATTTCGAAGACTACATTTAGAACGAGATATGGACACTACAAATTTTTGGTTATGCCCTTCAGATTGACAAATGTTCCAGCAGCATTCATGGACCTAATGAACAGAGTGTTTACTCCCTTTTTGGATCGATTTGTAATAGTCTTCGTGGACGACATTTTGGTGTATTCCTCATCGAGGGAAGAACATGAGCAGCATCTCCATACGGTGTTACAAACCCTAAGAGAGCACAGATTGTACGGAAAATTTGTGAAGTGTGACTTTTGGCTTTTAGAGGTCAACTTCTTAGGGCATATTATATCAGCCGCAGGGATTTCAGTGGATCCAATGAAGATAGAGGCAGTTATATAGTGGGGACAACCGAGAACACCTTCCGAGATATGGAGTTTCCTTGGTCTAGCAAGATATTACCATCGTTTCATACGGGGTTTTTCCTCCATAGCAGCTCGACTGATAAGAAAGAAAAACACTTTGTATGGACTGACGAGGGTGAGAAGAATTTCAGGACGTTGAAGGAGAGATTGACTTCGGCAGTTCTTACATTACCATAGGGGCATGATGACTTTGTAGTCTACACAGATGCCTCAGGGATTGGCCTTGGTTGTGTTTTGATGCAGAGAGATAAGGTTATCACATATGCATCTCGTCAGCTGAAGGTCCATGAGCGTAACTACCCTACTCACGATTTGGAACTTGCAGCAGTAGTTTTTGCCCTCAGAATATGGAGACATTACATCTATGGGACTTCCTTCCGACTTTTGACTGATCACAAAAGTCTAAAGTATACCTTCACACAGAAAGATTTGAACAGCCGACAGAGGAGATGGTTGGAGTTGTTGTCTGATTATGAGATCGATATCTCATATCATGAGGGCAAGGCGAATGTAGTAGCAGACGCTTTGAGTAGGAGGCCAATTCGAGACTCAGTGGGGATGGTAGCAGTTTCAGTGACTCCGATTGATACATGCCAGCGGCAGTTAGTTGGAATGATTGCTAAACTCTCCATTTAGCCGAGTATTTTTTAGCAGATTAGAGCTGCACAGAATGAGGATAAACAGTTGACTCAGTGGTTAGAGCAGGGAGTTCACAGAGATTCGGTCAGAGATGAAGATGGACTGGTCAGATTGAGAGGACGTCTTTTCGTTTCGGACATCAATGAGTATCCCAGACTTCGTAGGACTATTCTTCACGATGCCCACACCTCAAGGTCCACAGTGCATCCAGGTGGAGTGAAGATGTATCACGATGTTCAACTATCCTATTGGTGACCAGGACTGAAGAGAGAGGTTTTTGACACCGTATCCAGGTGTTTAGTCTGTCAACAGGTGAAGGCTGAACACATGCGCCCCGGTGGGACCTTACAACCACTGAAGACCCCAGACTGGAAGTGGGAGAGTATAGCTTATGATTTCGTAGTTGGTCTACCTAAAAACTGCCAGTAGAGAGACTCAGTATGGGTAATAGTGGATCGACTAACAAAGTCTACACATTTTATCCCTATTAGAATGGATTACCCATTATCCACTTTGGCGAACTTGTATCAGGATGAGATAGTATGACTACATGGAGTTCCGTTGGAGATCATCTCAGACAGAGACCCACGGTTTACGTCCCGTTTCTGGAGAGCTTTTCAAGCAGCCATGGGTACAGAGTCGAAGTTCAGTACCGCTTTCCACCCTCAGACAGATGGGCAGTCTGAAAGAACTATTTAGATTCTTGAGGATTTGCTTAGGGCCTATATGCTAGATTTTGGAGGCGACTGGGCTGAGCATTTGCCTTTGGTGGAATTCGCTTACAACAACAATTACCAGGCTAGCATTGGGATGGCACCATTTGAAGCTCTATATGGTAGGTCGTGCAGTTCCCTAGTGTGTTGGGTACAGGGCAGCGAGCCGATGATAGTTGGACCAGAGATGGTTCAGCAGACATAGGATGTGGTTATGCGGATTAAAAGAGGATGAGGTCAGCTCAGGATCTACAGAGAAGCTATGCTGATCAACGCCGACGTGAGGTTCACTTCATGGTCGAAGAACATATTCTTCTGAAGGTGTCTCCAACCAAGGGAAACATGAGGTTTGGTATGCGTGGGAAGCTTAGCCCACGGTACATAGGACCATTCAGTGTAGGTCAGGTGGCCTATCACTTGGCATTGCCGCCTCACCTATCAGCCGTACACCCAATGTTCCACGTGTCCTTATTGAAGAAGTACTACACAGATAACTCCCACGATATCAGTTTCCAAGGGATAGAACTCCGACCTAACTTGACGTATCCTGAGGACGCAATGAGGATAGTTGATCGTCAAGTGAAGACCCTCAGACATAAGCAGGTTCCCTTAGTACGAGTGCAGTCGAATCGACGCGGAGTTGAAGAATCTACATGGGAGCGTGAGCACGAGATTAGGAGGAGGTATCCCAAGTTGTTCGAGTAGCCAGCTTCTGGACCAGGTACTCCAATTTCCAACCTTGATTACAGTTCACAGCATTATGTTTGATGCCTCCTTGATTTAAAATTTCGAGGGCGAAATTTTTATAAGGAGGGAAGGTTGTAAAACCCGCGGCTCAAATCAGGGTTTTATAGTCGTTAGCTGGTTGGTTTGACTGTGGTTCGAGTTGGTTCAGCTTTCAGAACACGTGTGTGAGGCCGAGGCCGACCGTGTGCAAGTGCTATGAGGGTTCATGTATACCCAAGTATCGATGATAGCGTCAGATACGCATCAGCAGACTGAGTTATCAGTAGATATGAGAGTATATAGTTGATGATTTTATTTTTTTCATGTTGTGACCGTAGAATTAGTTTAGGCCGAATAACGCATTAGGATGCGTTAGATGGTATTCGGGTGGGTTATTAGTTATACAGCATGTCATTTGGATGTTGTGTTGTTTTGTTTGATTTTATGGGATTTTTCCCCAAATTTTCTGAATTTTTCTAGGATATATTCCAAGTTAGTTATCATTCTTGACTCGAGCCGGTGTCGAGTAAAGCTTATTTACAAGTTTGCCACCACCCTATACTTCTCATCTTCTTCCCCGACACTTCCCCTTCACCATCCCAAACCCTAGCCGCCAACCTTGAGATTTTTGCCACCGCCGCCGATGACACCTCGCTCCCCAGCCCTGCCGTGCCGTCGCCTTGCCGCCTCAACCACGCCCAGCCACCGTCCAGCCGTCGTGACACCGGAAATCGCCACAATTTCACGGCCGCTCCCGACTTGATTCTGCAGTCGTCGCCGCCGGACCGCCGCCGCCGTGACGTCGAAGCCCTTCCCCTCGATCAATCTTCCAGTTCCCCCTATCTAGTGCCTCCGTCGAGGCCGGCCGTGGGTTCTATCGGAGCGACCGACCGCCTCGACCTACAGCCCCGACCGACCGCCTTGACCGAACTCGATGCCGCTGTCGGTGGCCATCGCCACCGCGGCTGCCCTTGTCGTCACCACCATTGGGTCAAGCTCGCCGAGACGGTGCTAACCCCTACCTCCGATTGCCCCGTCGGAGCAGTAGCCGGAAAACCACCAGAACTGCCGGAAAACTGCCGGCATAGTTGCCGAAAACCGCTGGCTCACCATCACCACCTTCGTCCATCGGCAGCGATTTCAGCGCAGATTGCGAGGTGGTTCTTCCTTCCTTTTTTAGAATTATTACATACATGTTGTGGTCATGGTAGCATATTGGAATTAATTTTATTTACTTCATGATTTTAGTTTAATTAATCGTGAATTATGATAAACATGTTATGATTAGCATAGATTGTGTTGTGTGATGTAAATGCTCACTAATGAAATTGTTAGTAAACCATTGAATAGTTAATTAAATGCTTGTTAACTAGTTAATTTATAAATTTGCATGATTTAGGTTTTGCATGCTAGTATTGAGTTAAACGGATTAAATTGATTAAACCATTGTTACCTAATTAGAATAGGTATGTTTTGAAATTAGAATTAAAAGTGCTAGGTAATAAGTAACGTATGTAATCATAAAATTAGTAAATTGCTTCACAATTAGAGATTTAGTATGATTGTTGAGATGATTGTCATGTTTGATTAGATTCATCTATGCATGTGGATATATTAGTTATATAGGCGTACATCATATATGTATGGGCGTTAGTAAATAGTTGTGTTCATGTAGGTTCGTTGCAGGAGCTCGCCGTCTAGGCACGAGACTGCGCTTGGAGCTTCTGACAAGTCCGGTAGGACACGCTTCTTAGGTTTTATCGCTCTACTCTATCGGTGATTTGATTTATTGATCGTAGGACATGTCAGGTGGATGATTTATCGGACCCCACCTAATACGGGTTATCTGGTCGATTGTTTTCGGAATTAATAACCATCGAGGATGAGATCCCTCGAGCTAGTTTTCGAAAATAAGATCCACCTCAAGTTGCCTTCAGGCCTATTATAATAAATCCCAACCCAGCCCTATAAATAGTTTTGTCAAGTTTTCAATGAGACAAGAGAAGATGAATCGACTTGCACGTGCCATGCGCGGATGCTGTGCCAGTCAAAGCGGGCTCTGGATTAGTGAGCGGCCTGTTCTATTTCCGAGGGATCCTGACAACTCTGTGTTTGAGCTCCTCACACCCGGAGAATGTAGAGGTTTATGGGTACTATTAAGTACAGCGCATGTCCGGACTTGTGGTTCAAAGGGTACTAAAGGCGTATGCCTGAGAGTACCTAGCCTACGTGCTCAAGGCCAGGAGTAATATGGAGGTTCGGAGAGGGCTTAGGATAAAGTTTTACGTGAAGTACTGAAAATGAAGTGCCATGAGCGGCACAGTACCAGATAGATTAGGATGCTGTTGAGTCAGCTGCTCAACAGCTCCTTTGTAGTTGCCCTTATGAGAGTTCTTGAGGAAGATATATAATTGTTTGCTTTCCATGAGAGTTTGCTCTCATGTTCTAGTTTGATATTAGTTATTTCCGGACCAGTGACACCTATTGCTGACATTTTTCTACTATATGTAGGTGAGGATGATGAATGGTGTATGCCGGCCTTGACGAAGGATTAGCGTTTGCATTGCACACACATACCTGGCGCCGCGCCGACTTTTGCATAAGATGTGATGTGATTGGTTGTTGTAGTAGATTTACATATTGGTGTATATATGCATGTGTTTGTGAGGCTTGTATGCCTTGTTTTAGAAATGCTTGGAAATGTTTTGAGAAAAGCTCTAATGATGTGCTATGCTGAAATGAAAAGGAACCAAATGAGTTGAGTATGAAATTGCAGGTGGGCTAGACCCAATTATAAGATGTGTTGTTGCTTACATCCTATTGTGGTGTGCATTATTGTTTTATATATATACCCTATAATGTGCTGTGTTTTTAATAGGTCGTCCCCTTATTGCACTTTTAGGGGAGGCTCTGTCCGTTTTATTCTGAGTTTTATGAATTTTGTTGCTATTTTAATTATTTTGGTATGTGGTTATTATCATGACATTCACATAGTATCCTGTTAGGGTTTTGCATCTCATTAATATATTGTTTGCGCATTAGCGGCGTGCTCCATCTTGAGACGTCGAGAGGGTTATGTCGTAGCCGTTTAGGTTTTGGGTCAGCCAACTTAATCGGTTTACGAGTAGTTCGATCCTTTGTAACAGTTTTGGTCCGGGTTGAGAGTAAACCGGATAGGGGTGTTACACCAGTGCTCTCTCGACTCAGTCTTGTTCCTTTGCTAGCCTAGTCTGCATGAGTCTATACACTTGCCTGGATCCCTTCTGGTTGAGTCCATTTGCTCGCCTTGACTTAGTTGAGTTACATACTTGTTTTGCCTTGTTCCTTGTTGAGTTGAATCATTGATTTACCTTATATTGCAGTGGAGTGAAGGAAAGATCTTTGTAATTAAAGGTTTCTTCGTAAACTTTTGTGCCATAAAGTAATTATCAATGAAAAGTTGAACTTGTGCCATTTTTCTGTGCAAATTTTGTACTTAGTAGTTAATCTAATTGCGATATTTTAGTGACAAGTGAGCCTTGGTGTAACCCCGATCTTCAGTATTTGCACCGCATAAGCCCTTAACGAGCGAGGCAACACCCTCATTTTCATTTTTTCCGAGTTTGTGCAAAAGGTCATATATATGCTACAATTTTGCACAAACAAAATATAAATTTTTGTACAATTTAATCAGCTTGACCACCGCATAATTGAAAATCTTAAAATGGTTTAATATAGTATTATTATTCCTCCTTCTATTGTTATTCCCTTTGTTGCAAACTTGCAATCATACACCTTAATTTTGAAAGGGCTCGAGACTCTAACTCGTCATCGCTTCTCGGCTTTTGACCAAACATATATATTTATCTCAACAAAACTCGAATATAAATTTGCACAAAATTATAAGAGGAATTGCACAATATATAGATAATGATTTAATTCATACTTTAATTTGGTTGCAGCAACATTATCTAGATGATCTTACCTCTAATTAGAGCCAAAGAATCGTTTGTTATAACAAAAAATGTGCTCTTAAGTCTAAATATCTTCTCTTGAATGCATAATAATAAATTTGAATATAATCTGTATATTGTGCGAGTTATTGACTTAATGATACTATTATTATTATAAAACATGAGGTGTGCAATTGCGAACAGTGTGAACAACATTTTCTATGAATCAAGAGGATTGTATTCCATTATATGGAAATTGCACATGAGGGGATAGCATAGATGAGTAATCAAAATTTAAGATAGGGAATATTGACACAAAAGATATATATATACTTTAACTAAGCTTAGGATGGCATTCATAATATGCTCATGAAACATCATTTAATTTGATTATTATAAAAAGCTCTCAATTGTCATGACAAGCTGGTTTACATTATATATCATGTACATTAATTATCAGGCATATAGTTCAAATTAATTTTAATATTGCCATGAACCATATGTTCTCCCAACAGTACTACAATATATTATTATTATTATTATTTATTTAAAACAGTTAATTAGTAAATTCACAATACCCATCTTCATTATTGTCATCATCATCAGTGTAAGAATTGACTTTTAACATCGATTTAGCACTCTTGGGCCCTTTGGGCCCTCGACCGAACTCTGATACCACTGTTGGACACTTTGGGCCACTAAAAGGAACTTACAATAGCTGTCATGAGCCTCTCTTAATTCAAAAACTAACTCAAAGAATAAGGTTTTCCCATTAGCTTATATACAATTTACCAAACTTACCAATATCATCCACGACCGATGTAGGATAAATCCAACAACTCTCATTCACACATCGGGCATCCCTGAAACCATCATCTCCCTTTGGGGGCACAATAGGTATCATGGACCTCTCTTAATCCAAAAATTAACTCAAGGAATAAGGTTTTCCTATTAACCTATATACAACTCACTAATATCATCCACGACCGACGTGGATAAACCCAACAACTCCCCTTCACACATCGAGCGTCCCCGAAACCATCAGGCAAATTCCCCTTAAATCAGACGACACCCACCTGGCAAACTCTCATCAAATCATAAAGTGGGTTCCCTCATCAAGTGGAACCCATGAAGGAAACTCCAACAGTCGGCATAGGCAAATACTAAATCTCCCAAGATTGTTGGCGTAGGCAAACACCAAATCTCCCATGAAGGAAACTCCAACAATTGGCATATCTCCTATGACCGAAACTTGGACAATTGGCGTAGGTAAATACTAAATTTCCCAAGATTGTCATCGTAGGAAAACACCAAATCTCCCAAGATAGTAACTTGCCTCTAATACCATTTCTTGGGCCCTTCGGGCCCCCAACCAAGGTCTGATACCACTGTTGGGCCCTTTGGGCCACAAAAAGGGATTTGCAATAGGTATCACAGGCCTCTCTTAATCCAAAATTAATTCAAAGAATAAGGCTTTCTCATTAGCTTATCTACAACTCACTAATATCATTTACGACCGATATTGGATAAACCCAACAAACACTATTCTTTAATTAATATTTTTGGCTGTGGATTTATACTCGTATGGCTTGCATATATATATCCCTTCTCTAAGCTAGTTGAACGAATAAATATCCTTATCAACATTAATTTGATTTAATCAAATTTCGTATTCAGATTCATACTCAATGCTAGAATTCCATTTCTTGTCCACACATTTTTTGGCATCAACCATCTTGATCAGCAAACTGGATTAGGGCATGCCAAACTTAGGTGCCCCAATTTCAATATGAGTTAGCCCCACTAATTAATTCGTGACTATGATCTGATTGTATGTATAAGGTCATGACCACTGTATATACAAAGTTCTTCCTCTAGAAAAGAACAAAAAGCCATCAACGCCTAATTTCGCTTTAGTCATTTCAATTACTATATATCATTTCCAAAAAAAACATCACTCTTTTTTATTACGTTATTAGGAAAGCTGATAGCTTTAAGGTTTTGTAGTCAAGCAAGCAATGAAACACACATTGACACAGTGCACATATAACCATAAGATATGATCGACATTATACCTGCTCTTATCTGTTATTACTTGAAGCAACGCAATTGACAAATCGAGACGTAGAAAGAAGACACCGAGGAAGTATGGGCATTGGAATAAACCACGCTTGATATGAAGTCATGCATGACTAACGAAGGAATAAAGTTGTTGAAAACTTGAAGATACACGAGAACCAATAGGCGTGACATGCACCCAACTATATTTTTCTATGAATCAAACGTTCATATAAACTTTATTAACCTTGGCTAGATCACTAAAAAAATCAAAATTACGGTTGTTTTGTTTCTGGGTTCTCTTGGTTGTCCAATTTTGATTGTCTAAATTGTTTTTTTAGAGTAAAATTACTTTGGGTTTGTATGTCTGATATTCGTGAATCAGATATGAATCCTACCTTTTTATTTGGATCAAATTTAGGTTCAAACTTTTCGAATATATAATATATCCGAAATATTTGGATCAAATATGGATTTAAGGTGATCCAATATATAACTGATACAAATCGTGATATTATATAAAAATATGTTTTAAAAATATTTAGAATAATATTTATTATTATTTTTATCTATTTGTATATTAAAGTCTATACTATTCATATTAGAATGTGTTCCAGTTAGAGGTGTTCTAGCTAGAGGTTGAGAGTGTTCCTAATTAGAGTGTGTTCCAGTTAGAGGTTGCTATTACAGATCTAGACAGGGTCACCATTGGTAGTGCATGTGAGAGAAGAAAGAGAAATTGTTCATTGTGAGGATAAGACATGAGTTTGGGTTCTTCGACAAGACCAACTGTAGTTTATTTCTTATCCTTCTCTACCTTTTGTCTATGATTTGTAATGTGGGGTACTTATACCCATTTCATATTTTTGGTTGTGGTTTTATTTCAATTTGGAAAATTTCCACTTTAAATTTGTGTGTCATCTATCTTTTATCCTGTATTGGTTTGCCTTATCAAAACACACACAACATGGTGTTTGGGGATTTTGGGTGTTAAAATCCTAACAAGTGGTGTCAGAGTTTTGGTTTGTGTAGCTGTGGTTCATGGCCTGTGGAGGTTTGTGTGGTTTTTTCAAGATGACGTTTCGACGATGCTAGCAAAGGAGTTTCTTCTGTACAAGTATGGGAGATGTGCTAGGAGTTCCAATCAGGGGAGATAGTGGACATTCCACATGAGTAGGGAGGGGAGATGTGTTAAAATATTTTCCTCCTCATGTAATGGTGGTAGTCAAGCAGGCGACAATGGTGCTTCAAGTTCAACTGGTGTTCGACGAGTGATGCAGAGTTGAAGATTTTTTAAGGAGTTTCCACATGGGGCGAGAAGGGGAGATTGGAAGGGTTGTATCTCTTTCCTATGTGAACAATACTAAACCAACCCTAGTGTGTTCTGCATGATTCGGGAGGGGAGAATTGTTGGGGTCCCTCATCATACGTTGGATGTGAGAAGACATGCAACTACATGAAGAATCGTAAAGACATGGAGTTATTCCAAGAGGTACAAGGAATTTGAGAAGAATTGTTGAAGACGATGAGTATTTAGTATTTGGCTCTTGGTATCTACGAGGCTGGTTTTCTTTTCCTCTATATATGTAGTTGTATTCTGAATAGAACAGAACATAAAAGAGTATAATTAAATTGAGTGTATCATTGTGTGCTTCACTATGAAGTTTTATAGTGAGGTTCTCCAGAGGGAGAGCCTCTCCTCATGGCTCCTCATGGTAGCCTCCTCTCACAATGTACTGTCTTTATCCGATGAGTGTTCCTAATTGGTGAGTGTTCCTAATTGGATGTGTATCTAATTGGAGATTATTCTTAATTAGAGTCTATTCCAGTTAGAGGTTGAGTGTTCCCAAACTTGGAGATTATTCTTAATTAGAGTGTATTTCAGTTAGAGGTTGAGAATGTTTCTAATTAGAGTGTGTTCCAGTTAAAAGTTGTTGTTGCAGATCTAGACAGGGTCACCATTGGTGGTTAATGTAAGAGAAAGAAAGAGAAATTGTTCGTTGTGAGGAGAAGACATGAGTTTGGGTTCTTTAACAAGACCAACTATAGTTTATTTCTTATTTTTCTTTACCTTTTGTCTATGATTTGTAATATGAGGCATTTATAGCCAATTCATGTTTTTTGTTGTGGTTTTATTTCAATTTGAAAAGTTTTCACTTTAAATTTGTGTGTCATCTATATTTTATCTTATATTAGTTTGCCTTGTCAAAACACACATAACATGGTATTTGGAGATTTTAGGTATTAAAATCCTAACAATTTTTAATCTGGTGTTGGAATCACACTGGGTTTTGTCTGCCGAGGAGGCGAGTGGGCATGTGCGACCAACCTCCATCGTGCAAGGCATCTTCTGGACAATAATCATACAGGACTTGTCCATGGCTGGGGCACGCATGCAAATGTAAAAATATATGGAGTCCAATTCTTTGTTTGCATTATTTGGAGTATTTGGACGTCGCTATTGTTCCAGTTTTCACGTCTTTGTCCTGCTATCATAGCTACAAAAGCAAGCGGCCGTTTGTCCCCAATGATTCTCATGTTGATCAAATAATAAGAACTTTTGGGTAGTGAAGAAGATGACAGGTTTATTATCTGGTCAAGGTCAATTAGTGGTGGCAGCTTAATTAAGAGTTTAGACTGTGTTAATGAGTTCCTAATATATATTATTACAAGGATTGTAAGGCACACAATTTTCTATTAGGCTTTTAATATTATACGTCTCTACACGGCGTCGAGAGGTTGCGGGTCAGTATATACATCCTTTCTACGTTGGGTTGCTTGCTTGGATGGGTGAGGCTTATGATGTGGTTGTTTCATATATTATAAAGGTTATTATATAATATAAGGGTAAAGTTATTAGCTCCTCAAAAGGCATTCCCATGGCGTCCCCCGATTGGGAGGAACCAAAACCGGTTCATACTAAGGAGCTCGGATAAAAAAGGTTGTAAGGGTAAGAAATGGCCGGGCCTGCTTTTTTTGCCATTGTATAAATCGTATTGTCTACCGAGTAAAAAATCCTTTCTAGTCCCTTTTTTAACTAGAAGTTAGTAAAGAAGATATTTTTATAATATATAGTGATTTGAGTGGTTTGAAAAGTGGGTATTTAGTCAATATTTAGGTTCCCAAACAGAAAAGGATTTCCTTTTCGAGAGACAACGCGATTTGGAGTACTTTTTCCTACTTACTATAACTTTTTTTGTTGTGAACAAGGTGTAATAAATTGATTTAAGTACAAATTGACGAGTCTTGGTCATTTTTTTTAAATAATTAATTTAAATTAAAAATCTATAAATATAGTAGATCAATATCTTAATCTAATAATTAATAAACACAGGGTGTGTGTTTAATTTAAAGGAATTTAAAATCCACTCACTTCGAGAAATTTAATATTTTTTTGGCCCTAATGCTTAACCTATGTTCATTTCGGCGCAACATGTAAAACAGTATTAGATTTATTATTCTAATAATATTTGATATGACCCTTGATCAATCACGTAATAACCCATACGCTTAATTATTTATCTTTTTAAAACTGTTAACATAAATCAAAAATCTATAAACACACTTTCACAATAATAGACTAATTTAAAAGAACTTATAATAGTGATGGACTTTGGTATCAAACTTATACTTCCCTGCTTTTATGGGTTAATATATATATAACAAGCAGCTGCGCCATTTCAAAAATGCCTTAGATATTTTACTTATATATGTTGCTCAAGTAGCGGGGATATGCTTGTACAATTTGAAAAGTGATAAAAATATGACTATATCTAATCTATATCCAACCCAAACTCCTCTACCCTCAATTATAGGGGTTTCTTTTAATTTTTACCTCAAATTCTTCTCAGGTCTCGTGTCTGTAGAATCTCAAATACAAATTAAGTTTGTACAAGTAGGTTTTGAAAAAGCTATCAAGTACTACCACTAATTTTTCCCTATCAATTTTAAATTTAATCATATCTAAAGCTGCTAGCCTAACCTTGATTAATGCTTTGATTAATTAAGGACATTGAGACTTCACTTTCTAATAATATACGTCCTGTACAAGACTACCTCAAACATGGATGCCCCAAGTCTAGATAGTTGTTGAATGGATTTGATTGGAAGGATTGAGTTTGCAAGTTGACTTTTGGTTATTACAAAGGATATGACAATTATTTTTAGGATATAATCTCTTAAAGTCAAAGATATTACTGATTTAGAAACGTGTAGTGACACACAATATATATTATTAGTCAATACACAATACAAATAACACATACCATACGAGTCTATTGATGTATGTTTGTTTTCCTGCTTACCAAAGCAACTAAAGATTATGCAACATTGCAACTATAAGGGACGGACATAACCACGGCTAAGGTGAGTCTAGCATCGTATACATAGATTTCAATAATGTCTATTTTCATGTATGTCTACTTGAAATTTATCACCGCTTGTTAGTTGTACATTTATTTTCATACGAGTTTTTTTCAAAACATTTAATATCATTTGTGTAAAGCCTTTTGCTAGCTTTGATTCTTTGCCATCATTCGACAATTTGGCTAGTCACATGACTTCTTAAAGTTGTCTTACCAGAGTAAATTGAGCCATAGTTAAAAATTTGAGACTTAGAATCAACTCAATAGACAATAGAGTAGAGTCAGAGTCGATTTCAAGTTGACTTTGAGTCATTCATATCAATTTAACAGATAAATATATAATTTATATTACTTTAAACTATTGATTTAATTAAAATAAAAGAGTTTTTTACCAGAAAAGGAAAAGTACTTTTGATATTACTAATGGTGGGATAAATTTAGCATAATTACCACAAAAATTAAAAAAATTAATAATAACAAAATTACCCTCCACCTCTTTCTTTTTGGCACCGCCAAGTGCTACTCTACTGCGTAGTGGCCAAATCTCTAACCCGGATTGTAACACCCCGTCTCGGCTCACCCGTGAACCGACCCGGAAATGTCACCGGCAACCGAACCGTTCGTTAATCTACTAGATTCGGTTAAGCCGACCAGGATCTACTCTCGGCGTCTCAAGATGGAGATGCAAATATGAAATGCATGAATGGGAACGATTGGGTTCTAACGGAGTCCTACATGCATGCTATGATGTCCAAGCAAAATAAGACAAAACGACAAATGAGAAACCAAAAGAAAATATATACTATTTTATGAAAATACGATAACACATAACAATCTACTATGACATTAAATCATTATCTCATTCGTTTTTACCCGAGCCGAGTCTGAACTCCAAGGCTCCCTACTCATTCATATTTATCAGTTCGTTTCATAACCAGCAATTCATCAAGACAAAAACATTGTAATAATCATTCACACAGCATTAAACAACCATCATTATACATTACACACGGCAGGTACATGTGTGCGCGGTTCCGTGCTGCTCCTCCGCAGTCCCGACAGCTTTCATCGCTCGCATTCCTCACCTACATATATATAGAAAAACCGTCAGTAACGAGTGTTACCGGCCCGGAAAATAACTAATATCAATCTGGCACAGGAGAGCAAACTCTCCTGTTGAATCAAAACCATATACTTCCTCAAGAACTCTCATCAGGGCACATACGGGACCCATCGCCTTCGGGTCAACAGCGTCCCCCTATCTTTCTCATTCTCATACCTTGGCCATTTCTCTATCGCTTCTTGCATCAAATTTCATTCCTTACCACCCTCTGCACCTTCCATATTACTCCTGGCCTTGAGCACAAAGGCCGAGCACTCTCAGGCAATCGCCTTCAGTACCCTTTGAACCACAAGTCTAGACATGCGCTGCATTGCAGTACCCGTAAACCTCCACACTTCTCCGGGTTTGAGGAACTCAAAGGTGGAGTTGTCCGGATCCTTCGGGAACGAAGTGGGTTCTCCCCAGCTCCAGAGCCCGCTCTTCCGGGCACACGCCCTATCTGAAGACGTGGCCGCAAGTAACCCTCATTCCATCTCTCATCGAAAACACGAAAACTATATATATATAGGCCTGGGTTGGGATTTATACAATAGGCCCGAAGGCAACTTGAGCTGGATCTGAAGTTCTAAAACAAACTCGAGGGATCTCATCCTCGAGGGTTATTAATCCGAAAAAAGAACTGTTGGCTAAATGGTCCGAGTTAAGTGGGATCCGATAAAACGCCACTTAACTCGTCCTGCACATGATAAATCAAATACACAATGGAGTAGCGTAAAAACAGAGAACGAGTCCTAAACGAACCTGGTAGAAGCTCCAAACGGGTCCACGCGCCTAGGCGGTGAGCTCCTACACCGTACCTACACAATCAAGCTAAAAACTAACGCCCGCATGATGAATCACACATCCTATAGCATGCACACACAATCAACACAATCACGCATCAATCAACACACATCAACCTATATCAATTCTAGCAAGTCTACCTAAGCTAGTTTGCATTAGATCATGATCATTACCTAGTTACCCTAATTAGTTTCTTAGTCTCAATTTTTAACACCACTCAATCAAATAAATTTCATATTTTATCCTTAATCAAATCTAAATTTATACATATTATTATAACACACAATTCACCAATCCTAGCATGCAATTCTAATAATCAATACTTTCAAATAATTAAATTAAAATAAATTATACCTCGCGTCGTCGAAAATCGTCGACGGCTAGGGTTTCCGTTTCGTGGCTCGAAACTCAAATTCGGCACCTAGCGGCGTCCGAAGTCCAATCAAATTGGACTAGGTGCGTTCGGCGGATGATCCGGCGAATTTCCCACTAATCCAATTTTCCGGCAGTTCCGGCGGTTTTCCGGCGAGTGTCGGCGGTTTTCCGGCGGATTCCGGCAATGATTCGGGACGGAGCAATCAGGGGTCTTTCGGCACCAGCTCGACGAGCTTGGTCCGATGGCGGTGTCAAACAAGGTAGCCGAGGCGGCGATGGCCGTCGGCGGCGGTGTTGAAAACGGGTGGCGGTGGCGGTGTGCTCCGATCGGGGCTCCGCTCGGCCTCGACGGCGGTCGGGAGGATGGGGGAAACGTCGGCAACGGCGAGGGGTGGTCGTCGGGGTCACAGCCGCGGCGGAGCGGCCTGGACAGCGGCGAATCGCCGAGGGAGGGCGTCGCGGCTCGTGGGGCGATTCCGGCGTCGTGGCGGCGAGGCGGTGGCCGGGGTGGGTCGTGGCGGCACGGCGACTGCACGGCGGGGCGGGGCGGCGTCGATTGGCGGTAGCACGGCATCGGCGGCGGCAACGAGAACGAGGGGCTGCGGCTAGGCTAGGCGTCCTAATTCGTCATTCGGCCCTAAAAATATTCTACGATCAAATAAAAATAACAATCACTACTGCATACCTCCACATACTTGATAACCCATTTTTCATCATCTTTTAGGCGTTATCATCGTATACTTGAGCATACATGACTCTCATCGCTCATAACTCACAGCTGGCCTCAACTCAACTCGCGGTCCATGAAGCTGACTCGACTCGAACCGACAGTTGAACCGACTAGTTCACTCCCGTAAAACTCTGACTCGAGTCACGGGTTTTACATGGATAGTCGGAGGCCAAGGGCACACTTTTTACCCCCTATAAAAATGCTCATCTTAACTAAAAACCAAAAAACCCAACCCTAATATTAACTGAACTACCACAAGACCCAAACCTAATAGATGCTCGAAAGTACCGTATAAGTAATTTTGACATATAAGTAAGATGCATATGAACACATTGGAAATATTCTAGCCGCCCTTGGCCTTCGGTGGCCCGGTACGGCTACCTAGACCGGTTGGCCAAATTTTTTTAAAACTTTTGACGAATTTATTTTATTGTTTAAAATGAGGGTATTTTAGATAATTTAAATAAATTCCCCTTTGCTAGTGAGACCGGGCAAAATTAACCACAATTAATATATATGTATGAATTGACTTGAATTAACTTTGCACTTAACATTTGATAAATCAGTTGGCTTCCTTTGTTGCAGTCCAACTAAAATAACCAAATTAATCAGATCCAACATTCAAGACATCAACTATTTATAAGAAAGATAACAGAATTTACGGTTAAATAGTGGTATAATGCTCTTTTTATAATTCAGTATTATTTATATTCATTTAATAATTTAATGGTGCTTTTGTTAATACCTTAAATACCCTCATTTTATTTGGGCTTGCATAGGGAATTGATTTCAATTGGCCAAAATTGACTTTTTCTTTAGAGAAAAAAGTCTTGTTGGCTAATGTCGGCCTGAACTAGACAAGGGCAGGGATGGCCAATGAGCCATAGCTCAGCTTAGAAAAGCTGAAGCTCAGCTCAATTTTAGTCAAACTTGAGGCAAGCTCGAGCTTGAACCAGGCTCAACCCTAGCCTATGAGCAAAGCCAAGTTGGGATACTTGACCATGGCTCGAACTCAGCTTGGGCTCCACTCGATCTTGGCTCGAGCTCGAGACCTGAGCTCGATTGGAAAAGGAAGGAAAAATAAGCCAACAAGTCACACACCATAGCCCAATCCCAATCCTAGAGACTTGATCCGAACCCAATCCAAGCCCAAAACTGGCCCAAGCAGCTCCAGGCAAAGTCCATACCTAAGCCTGCCTTGTTGTATATTTAACTTAACCAAATTATATAGATAAAAAAAGCATTACAATAAAACTTTTTTTCTTTTTCATATTAAATCATCAAGAAAATAGAATTTAATAACGACAGCATACCTGAATTTATAAAGACAAAACGATTCTTATTTTTTAGGTTTTAATCTTCCAAATTCAATACCGGATCTCCAAAATCAAAGTTTCTATATAATTAGATACCAAAACAGAAAAATTACAGGCGAATTTGGGGACCATAACTATATTTATCCTTATTTTTCTTAATTTCAATTTAACCATTATAAATTAAAAATTACAAAAATAATATCTATACATATTTATTTATATTTATCTTAAATATTAATAGTCTATTAATTTTAATTTTAATAAATCAATTTAGTTTAGACCAAACATTAATAATAACATATGATATAATTTTATATATATATATACACGCGTCCAAAATCCAACATGCCGATGGCCTTCTCGTATTCTTTCCTCCTCCTACTCCTTCCTTCTTCTTCCTTCAAGTCCAATGCCCCCCTTCTTCCTTCTTCTCCTCGTCTTCCTCCGCCTTCTTCTTGATATTTGTGCGCCTCAGTTCAAAATACATGTGCCCGAGTGCTTGAGTTCTTGATGCTGTCTAAAACCTCAGTGCTAGGGGTTAACTTCTAGCGCCTTATTTTCCCCTTCCTTTTCTTTTTTCTTTTCTTTAAATTTTGACCAATTGAGCTTAGCCCATCAATATACTGGCTTACGAGCAGAGCTAAGAGCTAAGCCTTGGATTTACAAGCTCGATTTAGCTCGTACATAGTTTCAAGCCCAATTGAACCGACCTCGAGCTTGGCTCCACTAGATATATCTCCCAATCGAACTGGCTTAGCTCAGCTCATTGGTCACACCTAAACGAGGGCGGCCGCATCCGCATTTGGCTAGGCAACCAGATGTCCTGCTCATAAGCTTGGGCTACTTTGCCAACCCAAACCAATTCTTCCGCCCAAAGCCAACCCACATATATGGGGTAGTTAGACCCTTAGTAAAAAAATCATCAAATCGTGAAATAGAGTGTAAACCCCCGCTTAATCATAACTTTTTTAAAATATATTAATCAAAAGCCAAGTGTGACGACTGTGATATTTAATATTAATATCAAGTGTAAATCCAATTTAGTAATACTTTATATTAAATCTTTGCCATTTAAAATAAAAAAATTGAGCCATCTCAATCAGATATTATATGCAAAAACTTCAAAATTTGATACACTACTTTCTTTAAATTTTAAAACTATACCTATATAAACTTTGAAAAAGATTTACAAATCTACTAAAAAGCTATTTACAAATCATATATATTTTGCAACCATCTTTATTTTAAAGTTATTTAATAAACAAATTTTAAAATGAGACTAACATGCAAAAAAAATTTTATTCGAGCCAAGCTGGCTCAGTCGCGAGCCCAGAACCCGGCATGAGCTCAGGAGTCCAGCCGCGCTGAGTCGAGCTTAAGGTCGAACTTGAAGCGGAGCTAGCCCGAGCCAGCACGGCTCCTTCTTGGCCTTTAGCCCGGGGCCTTAGAACGACAAATTTGTGTGTCACGTGTATGTACACGTGGAAATCTCCCATTGGCCAGCCGCAGAGCCGCCGGTGACCGTGACCGGAGCAGTTGTGAACCCGGTTCTCAAATCCATCTTCTCATCCCTCCCAGCTTTCCACACCTTCTCCGCTCCTTCCTTCTCCCCCGATCCGATTCCGTTCGATACACTCCAATCTTCGATCCTCGATTCTTCCGATTTTCTCCCTCTTCTCCTCCCTCAATCCCTCTCCGATCTGCCTACGGCGGATCTCCTTCGTTTCCTCTTTCCGGCGGGCCGGGTTTCGACCTCTACCTCCACCGCTACGCTCTGCTCGGAGCCATGAATATATTCAGGTTGGCGGGGGACATGACCCATCTGCTCAGCGTCCTCGTGCTCCTCCTCAAGATCCACACCATCAAATCCTGTGCAGGTACCCTTTTCAGATCTCGATATGGCTTTGTTGTAGATCTTATAGGCGGAACGTTTTTCGGCTTTTTTACTGGTCGATTTTTCATTTTTTCTTGGGCTTCTTTGTTGAATTGTTCTGAAGATGATAGGATTATGTGAATGCTGTTGATTTGTTTGGGAATGTATGGTCATAAATTCCAAAAGCTCACTTTTTGATGTTTGGTGTGGTTGTGACTGTTAAATTTTTGCGTTTGAAATGTGAATCTAGAGAGATGAAGTTGCTTTTGTGTGTTTCAATGTTGTTGTTCAAAATTCCAGATGATGTAAGAGAATGTTGGCTTCTGAAGATGATGGGATTATATAAATTCTGTTGTTGTTGTTTTTGTTGTTTTTTTTTGGAATGTTTGAAGATGAATTGCAAAAGCTGAATATTTGATAATTGGCGAGGTTATGAGCTGTCAATTCATGCTTTGGAATTATGAATCTAGAGAAATGATGTTGCTTTAGCGTTTTTGGACAATGATTTGATATAATGCAAGATTATCAGACTGATAACTATTTTTTTATAGCTTATTCGCTTATTCTGGATCAATTTTCCAAGATGGTATTGCCTCTATTGGCACATCAGTGACGTTGTGGTCAACATGATATTGAGGTAGAGGTACCTGTTTGAAGGAGGAATTTCAGGCAGGCATAAAAGAGACAGCCTTTGGCTAAATACTTGTAGCAGATTAAAATGAATTTGAATAATATTATGACAATAGGTCTGCATTTTAGTGATTCCATTTAATGGTGAATGGAGTGAAAGATTCTTACAATCTGACAGAGGGTGAAACTTTCATGTGGCAATTGCATGAATACATCTCAGCATCATTTTCTCTGTTCACTTCCTTGGTTGGATGCTATTTTTTGTTGAACTGAATTCTGATTTAGGAACCTTCATGATGTACGTGTGAGCCTAGAATCCGTTGGGCAGTTTTAATGTAAGTTGCCAATTTTATTTTGATTGGAGATAAGTTGAGGTTTGTCAGATGTAGTTTGATATTTGATTCTCATAAATCACAAAACTTTAACATATGGAGCAACACTGGAGATATGCAAACATTTAGACAACAGACGATGGCATGAACCAATCGAAGGTTATGTTATTGACAAAGTTCCTTCGCCCAAAGTCTGATTTTATAGGATTTCATGTTAGTGATGTCACATTTGATACTTGATGCATGGAAGTTTGAGTTGTTTATGAAGAGAAGGCAAAGTTGGCCGGGAAAGTAGAAGAGAAAGAAGAAGAAGACAAAAATCCCCGAAAAGTTGTAAATATTAAGTGCAAAGAAAAACACTCGTCAGGTTAGATATCTTAGATAATATTGGTGTGACCAATATGTAGGGAATTTCCTCACAGTGATATATTCTATAACTTGCATAATAGAAACAACTGGATTAGCTGTTTCCTCCAAATTCTTTTTGATGGTGATTGTAGTAGTATATAATGGCTTTGGCATTAGAAATCTAAGTTTTCTTAGTAACTTTGCAGGTATTTCATTGAAGACGCAGGAGCTCTATGCACTTGTTTTTGCTAGTAGATATTTGGATATCTTCACAGACTTTGTCTCCTTGTACAATACCATCATGAAATTCATTTTTTTGGGAAGCTCATTTTCCATTGTATGGTATATAAGGCGCCATAAGATTGTCCGAAGATCTTATGATAAAGATCAAGATACTTTCCGCCACATTTTCCTTGTGTTACCATGCCTTATTCTGGCTATGTTGATTAATGAGAGGTTCACTTTTAAGGAGGTATATATGCTTGTTTCTTATTCGGCATAGTATATATGTAGAAATGATTTGGTTCATGGGGATTTTGATGTAATAAATTGCTCTCGGTTTCTTTTGTTCCTTATTTTAGAATTTTATGTTTTGCAGTATTTTGCATTTGAAATCCTTTATTTTTGTGATGGGGCAGGTGTTGTGGACGTTCTCATTGTATCTTGAAGCAGTTGCCATTCTTCCTCAGCTTGTTTTGTTACAGAGGACCAGGAATATTGACAACTTAACTGGTCAATATGTTTTTCTTCTTGGGTATTCTTTGCACTTTCTACTGTTTTCTTTTCTTCTTATCTGCTCCATAGAATTTTCATCTGGCTTATCTTTTTCATGCAACTGATTTTTCATAGGAATGCAATTATTAGGACAAAACACGATACAGCGTATACTGCAGTTTAATTGCGCTACCCCTATGTCAAAGCTGCAGCTTCTATGCTAGTTTTATATAAATGTTTTACATTCTGACAGTAAAATGAATCTGCCCTTGTTACTAAGGCAGGCAGTGCTTTACCGCTTTAAAAGGCTTTCTAGACCTCCAAGTTAATGAATAGGCATGATATTTTTAAGCTCTCTTACAAATGTCTCTCCTGCTTTTCATCTGAATTTGGTGAAGGGATTGCAGTAATCTGAGTAGTTTTTAGGTTTTTGAATTTATGATTTTTCTTTAAAATAGCAGATTATACTTCTAATCACTGAGAAGTTTTTAGTGGTTGGAAAATCCTTTCTGAACTTATCATTATCCTTTGTTGATCTTCTTGCCTGATCAGGATATTAGTCTTTAATGATACCTTTTCTACTTCTATACAAGGATACCTTGGCTGAACAGGCTTTGCTACCCATGTGTGATCCTTATCAAAATTTTCTAACTCATTAAAATTTTTGAAGTATATATATCTTTCCATACTTTATGAAGAATGTTAAGATGTTATCAGTTCTGCTATTTTGTACTCTTCAATTTTGTGTTTTATTGCATGTTTGTTGTAAGGCTAGCTTTTACTACTGCAAATAGGTATATACAAACTCGATTATTCTTCCTCTCATACGAGAAAATGAAATAGACATTTTCTTATATTTGTTGGAATGAACATGTGCAGAGCATATAGAGCATTATATATTCTCAACTGGATTTATCGCTACTTCACGGAGCCGCACTTTGTTCACTGGATAAGTAGGACTGTCTACTTTCTCCTCATCATTGTTCTCTATTGTTATTTTTCCTTTTTTAGAAAATTCTAGTATGTGTTATTTATGTGTTGGGAAATTTGTTTTTGCAGCCTGGATTGCTGGTCTTGTTCAGACATTACTTTATGCTGATTTCTTTTACTATTACTTCAATAGGTAAAGCTACGTAAGTTAGTCAACTAAATAGTCGGCATAGCACCATAACTGTTTTTTTTTCACCTTTTTGGCTTTTCTTTTTCGAACATGCAGCTGGAAGAACAACGTTAAGCTTCAATTACCTGCTTGAGACTTTATGCCCGTGGGCTTAAAAATGAAGCAAAAGTTGTGGCATAAAGGAATGCAATTCTTCAGGTGGTTGTATGCAGTTGATTCCTCCATCATCCTTCTAGCTAGCATGCTGAATGAAACAGTTGGTAAGGGAGTATTTTACCTAGATGGCAGATCAAGTATGAACAATACATGCGTCTATTTTCTGAAATTGTCAATTGTGAATTAATTAATTTGAAATCACTGTCATAGTCACATTGTAGAAGGCAAATTCTTTTTCTTTCTTTTTGAAATCTATGGTCATTATACTTTCTTGCATAAAATTAAAGAGTTCGAGGTTTGGATGTAAGGCTTGTAAGCGTGTCTGAAAAACATCCAACAAAAGCTGGTGTAATGTGGTTTATTGTATTGTTTTATTGCACTTTTTTATTTTTTTGAATAAGCAGTTTTTACCTAGATTGCATCCGCTCTCTTTTTAAATTTTAACAAGCCGTTTTTTTTGCCACTTACATTTCTCTTTACTCATTACTATTGAGCGAAGCTGAAAATTATTCGAATTGAATTAGCGGGCTTTTATTGCATTAGCACAATTTGCTAGCACACTTTTTATAGACGAATTGTTGCCCTAGTTCTTAAATATGCTATACTAGTGAACATGTTATTTCTTCACTAACTATTGAAATATGAAGTAGAAGTTTGACATGAACTAATTTCATATCATATATTTTTGGGGAAGGGATTAAAATATAACGAAATTGGGGAATAAAATATACGTGAAAACCAAGATAGATCCGTGGATAATTGAAGAACTGTGGATGAAGATAGAAACCTTTCGCTTCATTGCTTGATTTCAAAATACAAAATACTTCCTGTTTATAAACGTTTAGAAAATAACCTGACTATTGAGATAGTTAAAGCCACTAAAGTAGACGTGTATTATAATTGATACGAACTAAATGCGAATCATAGATTTTAAGGAAGAAGGGGGAGAAAATATGTTGAAATATAAGACAAAGGGTGACGAAAAATCAAGATTAAAGCTTTCCGGATTGATAAGAACAGGAGAGAGAGAGAGAGAGAGAAAGAAGGCAAGAACTTAATTTCATTAGTTGATCTTAAAATACAATAATATTTCCTGTGTATGCATTTAGAAAATAATCAACTATTGTTATGAGATGCTTATAACTACCAAATTAGGCACGTATCAGTCTAAATGAGCACACCCTCAATTTTTACGAAAGATCAGAATTTGGGATTGTTAGATCAAATACTGATATAGTAAATAAATGGATATATAATATTCGAATTCGGATATGATAGGGATATAGTTATTATCTGATCTGATTCCTCCCTACTTGAATATATAGATGGTCTAAATTGGATAAAATAATGAGTGCAACATTTAGTACTTTGCACCGTTATGTAATAATAATAAATATTATATAATAATGACGGGTACTACTACATTTCATTAAAGACTTTGGCATTGGGCCCAAACCATGATTGAGGTTGGCGAAAACTTGATATTCCAACTTTCAGTTTTTCTGTTAGCCTAAGTTGGAGATTCGGGTCCGGGCAAATACCTCGCCGAGAGTGCTACTAGCACGCCGTCTTCCCGCGGCCACCACTCCCCCGGTGGTGGGCTCGATACACCCAAGTTCTTTTCGAATCAAACAACCAAAGGTTTACCAATTTCGCCGTTGATTTTGCCGATCTTTGCTGTGCCAGAGATGGGGAAGATGGCCAAGAAAAAGGCCCGCAATGCCCAAAAGGAGAAGCGACCGACAAGCCATTCGCACAAACCGGCAGCCCCCGATGCCCGGTCAGACGGCAGCATCAATCGGAGAGCCAACTACTACAAGCTCATGGGGAGGTTGGGTGGCGCCGCGGAGTGTGGGGAGTGCCTTGTTGATATATAACACCCATATCCAGTTTTCTCTCAACCTGAACCAGAACTGTTACGAAGGATCGAACTATTCGTAAACCGATAAAGTTGGCTGACCCAAAACTTAAACGGCTACGACATAACCCTCTCAATGTCTCAAGATGGAGCACGCCGCTAATGCGCAAACAATATATGAATGAGATGCAAAACCCTAACAGGATACTATGTGAATGTCATGATAATAACCACACACCAAAATAATTAAAATAACAACGAATTTCATAAAAATCCTGGAATAAAACGGGCAGAGTCTACCCTAAAAGTGCAATAAGGGGATGACTTGTTAAAATACGGTACAATATAGTATATATATATAAAACAATAATTTATATTGCAATAGAATTCACATCATCCACACATATTGTAATTGGCATCTCGCCCACCTGCAATTCTTGCTCATCATGTTTTTGTTTATTTTCAACTCAACATAGCTGATCATTCCTGGACATTAGAACTTTTCAAAAATATTTCCAAGCATTTCTAAAACAAGGCATACAAACCTCACAAGCACATGCATATATATACACCAATATGTAAATCTACAACAGCCAATCGCATCACATCTTACGCAAAAGTCAGCACGGCGCCAGGTGTGTGTGTACAATGCAAACGCTAATCCTTCGTCAAGGCCGACATACACCATTCGTCGTCCCCACCTACATATAGTAGAAACACGTCAGCGACGGGTGTCACTAGTCCAGAAATAACTAATATCAAACTGGAACATGAAAGCAAACTCTCATAGAAAACAAAAAATCATATATCTTCCTCAAGAACTCTCATAAAGGCAACTACAAAGGAGCCGTTGAGCAGCTGACTCAACAGCATCCTGATCTATCTGGTATTGTGCTGCTCTCTGCACTTTTTTCAGTACTTCACGTAAAACTTTATCTTATGCCTCTCCGAACCTCCATATTACTTATGGCCTTGAGCACGAAGGCCGAGCACTCTCAGGCAGTCGCCTGTAGTACCCTTTGAACCACAAGTCTGGACATGCGCTGTAATAAATAGTACCCGTAAACCTCCACATTCTCTGGGTATGAGGAACTCAAACGCGAAGTTGTTAGGATCCCTCGGGAATGGAATAGTCCGCTAGCACTAATCCAGAGCCCGCTTTGACTGTCACGGCATCCGCTCATGGTACGTGCAGTCGGTTTCTCCATCTCTCGTCTCACTGAAAACTCGATAAAACTATTTATAGGGCTGGGTCGGGATTTATTATAATAGGCCCGAAGGCAACTTGAGGTGGATCTTATTTTCGAACACAAGCTCGAGGGATCTCATCCTCGAGGGTTATTAATTCTGAAAACAATCGACCAGATGACCCGTGTTAGGTGGGGTTCAATAAATCATCCACCTGACACGTCCTACAATCAATAAATCAAATCACCAATAGAGTAGAGCGATAAAACTTGAGGAGTGTGTCCTAACGGACCTGTTAGAAGCTCCAAGCACAGTCTCGTGCCCAGACGGCGAGCTCCTGCATGCAATGAACCTACATGAACATAACTATTTACTAATACTCATACATATATGATGCACGCCTATATAACTAATATATCCACATGCATACAATAATCTAATCAAACATGACAATCCTCTCAACAATCACACTAAATCTCTAATTGTCAAGCAACTTAATAATTTTATGATTTCCTACGTTACTTATTACCTAGCACTTTTAATTCTAATTTCAAAACATACCTATTCTAATTAGGTGACAATGGTTTAATCAATTTAATCCGTTTAACTCACTACGAGCATGCAAACCCTAAATCATGCAAATTCATAAATTAACTAGTTAACACGCAATTAATTAATTATTCAATGGTTTGCTAACAATTTCATTAGTGAGCATTTATATCACACAACACAATCTACGCTAATCATAACATGTTTATCATAATTGACGATTAATCAAACTAAAATCATGAAGTTAATAAAATTAATTCCAATATGCTACCATGACCCCAACATGTACGTAATAATTCTAAAAAAAAGGAAGAACCACCTCGTGATCGGCGCTAAAATTGGTGCCGACGGATGAATGCGATGAAGGCGAGTCTGCGGTTTTTCGGCGACTGTGCCAGCGGTTTCTGGCAGTTCCCGTGGTTTTCCGACGACTGCTCCGGCGGAGTAATCGGAGGTAAGGATTAACACCGTCTCAGCGAGCTTGACCCAATGGTGGTGACGACAAGGGCAGCTGTGGTGGCGATGGCCACCGACGGCGACGTCGAGTTCGGTCGGGGGCGGTCGGCCACTTTGATCAGACCCACGGCTGACCTCAACTGCGGCACTAGGTAAGGGGGAAAGGTAGGGGAAGTCGAGGGGATAGCTTCGATGTCACGGCAGCGGCGGTCCGGCATAGACGGCGGCAGAATTGCGTTGGGAATGGCCGTGAAATCGAGGGCGATTTCTGACATCGCAATGGCTGGACGGTGGTCGGGCGTGGTCGAGGCGGCAAGGTGATGGCATGGCCAGGTTGGGTGGCATCGATCGGCGGCAAGGTGGCTTCGGCGGTGGTGGCAACAACCTCAAGGGCGGCGGCGGTGAAGATGTCAGGGTTTGGGGAGGGAGATGAGAAATAAAGAAGTGGCAAACTTGTAAATAAAACTTGACTCGACACTGGCTCGAGTCAAGAATGATAACTAACTCGGAATAAATCCTAGAAAAATCCAGAAAAATTGGAAAAAAATCCCATAAAATCAAATAAAACACCACAACATGCAAATGACATGCTATATAACTAATAACCCACCCGAATACCATCTAACGCGTCCTAATGCGTTATTCGGCCTAAACTAATTCTATGGTCACAACATAAAAAATTAAAATAAAATCATCAACTATATACTCTCATATCTACTGATAACTCAGTCTACTAATGCGTATCTGACGTTATCATCGATACTTGGGTATACACACGTGCACATGGTCGGCCTCGACCCCACACACGTGTTCTGAAAGCTGAACTGACTCGATCCACAGTCAAACCGACCGGCTAACGACCATAAAACCCTGACTCAAGTCAAGTATTTTACATGATAGCCGGAGCAGGGGAAGGGTGGCAAAGGGGAATCGAGGCTGAAGCTGCTCTGGGTTATCCTAAAACATGAATTAGAAATATTGCAGCTATATCGAGTCGTGAATAAATTAATTAATTTGTAAGACTTAAGTCATAATTAAATCTAAATAACCCTTTTGACGTGTCGAGAATGAAAGATATTGTTAAATATATGTAAAAACGTGTCAAGTATAGATAAAAGTATGAAAAAGATAATGGCGCACTGAGTACAAGTGTGTGTATAGTCATCCATGTGTCCTTTCACCAAAGCCGACTCAAAATAGGAATACAAAACCTATATATATAATAAGAAAAGCATCATTAATAAGTTATTAGCTCGAAAAATAATTAGTACAAACTAGTAAATAGAATCTGATATTCTATAAGGATATATATATATATATATATATATATATATATATATATATATATATTCTCCCATGGGAACTCTGAAAGGGTATTTATTGAAAAATCATCAAGCTGTAAACTCGACAGCATCCCAAATTAAATTGGTGTTATGCCACTCTCGGCAAATGCCTCTCTCACAATAATTGGTCTCACTCTTGGGGAAAAAAATACATATCCTAAGCCATCTCCATACCCCCATATAACGCCTGACCAAAAGCACAATGACCACAAGTCTTGACATGTGCTCTACACAATAGTTCCTATCTACTCCATGTTTTTCTGGGTATGAGAAAGCTCAAAACATAGAGACGTCAGAAACCCTCAGAAATGAAACATACGACACTGTGCATGATATTGCTCACGGTATACACAAGGTCAAATATACCAATTCTTGGCTCACTGAAATCTCGATAAAAATTATATATATGTAAAACCTATAATTCGAGTCTGGGTTTTGTATTCTGAACTGGTCGATTCGACTGTTATTTTCAGTCGGGTCAATTTCAGACCACGCGTACTGAGCCGAGGCTGACTTTGTGTTTTGAACCATGGGAGTCATGTGTGCCCAAGTATATGATGATAACGTCTATATGACAGTAGCAAAACGAGTTATCAGAATATATGAGAGTACACTATATTTTTCTTAATTTATTTCAATTAAATCGTAGAATTATTTTTAAGCTGAATAACGTATTAAGACACATTAAGGGTTATTTGGGTGGGCTATTGCGTATATAGCATGTCATTGATGTGTATTATATTTTATGAGATTTTTTTATTACGAGTTAGTATTATTTTTTACTCGAGTTGGAGTCGAGTCAAGTTTTAATTATGAGATAACCATTCGTTGCTCTCACTGACCATTCGTTTTTCTCACTTAACCATTTGTTTTTCTTACCTTCACATCTATATATTTCACACTTCTGTCATTCAGCTACCGTCATCTTTCTCACTCAACTTTCTTCTTTTTTCTTCTTTTCCTCTTCTCCACAATCCTCACCGTGCCAGCTACAACTTTGTCGCCGCCACTCGTGTGACTGATGATTAGGTATAAACTTTTATCCGATTTAATTATTTAAAATTTATAATTATTAAGCACAACATGCTAGGAATGATTAACTATTGTGATAAATGTCTGATTGTGAAGAAGTGAATGATTTGCATGATTTGCTCGATAGTTAGTGATCTAATTAAGTAAATTAAATTTGAGCATGCTAATTGACTACAACATAACTTAGAAAAGCGTAATAAAATTGGGATGAATAGGATGAGATATTTTTACATTGATTATTTGGCTGTTAGATAATGATTGCATTGTATGTGTGATGTTTATGTTGAGTTACTGCATCATTTAGTTAGCGGTGGTTAGCTTTTAGATTTGATGTGTAGGTACGGAGTAAGAGCTCGCCGCCTAGGCGTATGGACCCGCTTGGAGCTTCTACAAAGTCCGTTTAGGACTCGCTCTCTATTTATCGTCTCATTCTATCGTGTTTTTTTAACAGGAAAGAGGACATGTTGATTGGTGGTTTTATCATATCCCACTCTACACAGGGCATTTAGCTGATCGTATTTTTAGAATAATAACCCTCAAGAATGAGATTTCTCGAGTATGTTTTCAAAAACAAGATCCACCACAAGATGCCTTCAGGCCTATATTATATAATTCCCTACCCTGGCCTATATATATATATATATATATATATATATATATATAGCTTTCGTATTTTCAGTGAGATGTGTGACAGAGGAAACTAACGACCACGTCTTGAGATATGGCATGTGTTTCTCAAAGCGGGCTCTAGAACCGGTGAGCGTCCACTCCATTCCCGAGGGATCCTGACAACTCCACCTTTGAGTTCCTCAAACCCAGAGAAGTATAGAGGTTTACGGGTATTATTGTGTAGCACATGTCTAGACTTGTGGTAAAAAAGGTATTGAGTACATGTCTAAGAGTATTCGGCCCTGTACATAGGGCCAGGAGTAATACAGTGGACATAGAGGGCTAAGATGAATGGCAATGATTTCGATAGTTTGAATGGTGGTGAGGGTGGTTTGTTTTTTTATTAAATTTGGGTCATCCTTGTAATCGAACGAATCATATTAAAGTTTGAGATAGAAATATTATCTACCCCCGACTAAGATATATATATATATATATATATATATATAAGTTTAATTGTAGCTAGTTATATTTATTTATATATACAATAAAATAACAAAGTAGCATCAACACAGGGATAGCTTAGTTGGGAGAGTGTCATCATAAAGACCATGAGGTCATGTGTTTAGTCCACGCTCATCGCATGATTATTTTTTGTTGGATACATGTACAAATCCAAGAAAAATAGAAATCGTAATTAGTATTTGGGTTTGGGTCTAATTGAGCGAGCCAACTTGAGAACTACTTTCGAGCTAGGTTTCGAGCTAGTTTCGAGTTCATTAAAATTAAACAGTTTAATGTATTCGAGCTCAAACAATATAAAAAATATTCTAGTAGATTTCGAGCATATATGTTCAAAACTCGTTCAATCTCGAGTCGATTTTGAATGAACTTCAAGCTATTCGAGTCAAGTTTGAACACAAGCTGAACTCAGCTCATTTGTTTGTTTAGCAACCCTACCTGAAGGTAGCGTGAGGTGGAACTAAGTTCAAAAACAACTCTAGAGATTTCATCCTCGAGGTTATTAATCACAAAAGTAAAATACATCTAAATGAATTGTGTTAAGTGTGGTTTGATAAAACAACTACTTAACACATCCTACGATCTGAAAATTACATCCGCAATAGGATAAAGTGATAAATCTGAGAATTGTATTAATGGACATGTGGTCCAAACTCCAACCGCATCGGCACATTTACAACGAGCTCATACTCCAAAACCAACATTTGAATCCATTGCTAAGTAAAATACTCACAATTCTATATGATGCATGATCATGGTATATACTCACATCAATAATAACATCACAACAAAGGATTATACTAAATAGATTAGCAACTAAATACTTAGCATGAAAAACGAGGCATGTGCAAGTAATAAATAAACAAATAAAATAAGTCAAAAAATAAAAGAATAAAATTAAAATAATAGTGGACAAGTAACATCAAGGAAAATAACAAATGATAAAGAACATTTTAAACGACCATAATAATAAATAAATAAATAAATAAATAAAGTCATAAATATATGGATGAATAATAAATATGTAAAATAAATAAAACACTATTCATAAATAAAGATGATAATAATTAACATTAAATAAATATGCAGCTAAAGGCGAGTAAATATTAATGCATACACGAGAAAGTAAATGGATAAATAAATAAATAAATAAATGAGTAAATAATTAATAGCAATTAATCATGAATAATATTAATATAAATATCAAATATACGAATATACGACTAAACACATATAAAGAATAACATGAGTTAGAAAATAAATAATAATCAATCAATTAATTAAATTAAATAAGATAAATATAAACAAAAATAATATCAACTAACAAATACATCACTAATAATAATAGATAATTATATATTCATTCATCACTAATCAACAAATATATAAATAACAAAAAATAAATAATAATAAATAAATAAATAAATAAAAATACTCATAACATTAAAACATACTAAATAATATGAATATACATCTAAACTAGTGCAGGGAGTATCAAATTATCGAAAATGGTTGAAATCAGACAAAAATAAGCGAAATGAACAAAAATGAGTTTTCGAGTCAACTGGGCAAGTTGGACTGAATTGAGCCTTGTTAACCGGTTGGGTTAGGCTGGACTCAGTTAGCTGGGTAAGGTCATGGACACAAACAGTAGCTCGGGCTGCGGACACAAGCAAAACTAGACACAATCGCGGGCAAATGGTCTGGACGGAGGTGAATATGGCAAAAGGCCACGAAACAGGCTAGTGGTGCCCGTCATTGGAAATTGCCAATGTGGCAAGGGTAGGGTCACTACCGATTGGGATCAATAGTCCAAGGGACAGGAAACATGGTGGTGGTGGGGATTGGCAAGGTCTGGCCATCGGCTCGCCCAAAAATGGCAAAAAAGTGGGGAAATCACTGCCAGGAGTGGTGACATTGCCAGCAAGGATTGCAGCCACATCGGTGGTTGGGGTCGATTTCAAATAAAAGATCTCGGCGAGGGCAAGCTGTCTGGGTGGTCGGCCTCGATTGGAGGAAGCTCTCCAAAGCTGGAAAATGGCCCAAAAGGCACGGCGACGGTGGAAGCCAATGATAAAAATGTAGTTGCCGGTGCCGTTGATGGTGGTGGCTGGTATGGGACAATAGCTGGCACGTGACAATCACGATCGTACCAGTTTAATAGCCATAAGGTAGTCGGAGTCTCACCAGTGGCGAGCCGAAGTGGCAGTGATGCTACGGATGGAATTCATCCAAAACTATGGGAAATTTTCTGAAAAAAGAAGGGCAATGCTAGGGCTGACATGGACAATCCATATACTACCACGTGGCCCGATCTGAACTCACGACAAATTGTGGGCCTAGTGGGGTCCACATAGGGTATATAATATATATACATATATATATATATAGTCGAAAAGCTCGAATTGAGACCGACAACCGTTAAAACTGACTCTAAACTTAAAAGTGATTTTATGACAGAAATTGAAGGTAAAAAGCTAAATAGGTTTCGAAACCTTGAACTAAACTAAACGAAGATCTAAGATTCAAATCAAACTTGTTCTACAAGGGCAATTTGGTAGTCCAAAATTCCTATAATGCATGCAAAAGAGGTATCCTGACAAAACCCAAATAGATACTAAATACTAACGGCCTATATTTACCCTTAAAATCTTGGCTGCTGCAATACAATTGAAGCTATCATTTATATATCGGGTATATTCGACCTCTATAATGTGTTTATATGATTATTTGGGCCTCATATTCATGATCTAAAACTAGCGTGTCTAGAACATACTCGATACTAGCAGCCTGAATCTCAAAAACTAAATAGCGAAACCGAGAACTGGGGTTTACAATCTCGGTCGGGCACGCCGTGCTCCACTTCCTACGGATGCGACAACCCTGGTGTTCCAGTTGGACAATCCGATCTCCTGCTGGTGCTTCTCTTGTGATTCCTTGGCGCAGGTAGAATCAGATCTTGTTTTGGTGAAGCTCCAAGAACTGACCAAGGGCGGCAATGGCAGTGGTGTTGGGGATGAGAAGGTGGAGGAGAGTGGGACTGTGGGGAGTGGCGATGGAAAGGGTTACACCGCGAAAGGCCTACTGAACATAAGGAATACCTGCTTCTTCAACTCTCTGTTACAGAATCTGTTTGCTGTTGGCGATCTGCGCAATTATTTTGTTAATCTTCATCGCTGGCCCCATTACCATTTTTCGATATAGATGATAGTAGATGAGGATTTGAACTCTAAGCAACTTCTTACTTGCATTTGTTCAAAGGTACCTCAATTTAAGGTTACCAACAGCAGGATAGCCATTTGAGGTGTTTACTTGATGGATTGATGGATGAGAGGAAGAGTCTGAATTTTGATGGAGAGGATGCTGGTAAGGTTGCCTCCCTACCGTTATTGAATTGGTGTTGGGAGGCCTAAGCAACTTCTACCTTAGTAGGTGTTTGGAGGCCTAAGCAACTTCTACCGTAGTAGATGAGGGTTTGAACCCTAAGCAACTTCTTAACTGCATTTGTTTTAAGGCACCTCAATTTAAGGGTTACCAACAGCAGGATAGCTATGAATTGTTGAGATATTGGAGCGTCCCTTCTACATCGTCGGGGAAGATCTCCTTTCCTCTGTTCTGCTTCACAATCTGTTTCACCGGTGCCATCTTGATGATCAATCCTGCAAACAACCGTGGTGAAGCTGGGAACCAATTTGGGAATGGAATCAGAGAAGGATCATGATCCCGTGGTGTTCCTCGTGAAAGTGCGGAGAAGGAATAACAAACAAAATGAAAATCTCAATTTCATCCAAAGGATCCAATTACATTCACATCCCATGTTTTTATACTCCTGCCCCTTTTCACATTCAATAGCTTGCAATTACCATACTACCCTCTATGCAATACCCTTCTCACTTTATTTATACGAATACCCCCTCAAGGAAAACAACCTTGCCCTCAAGGTTGCTAAAGCATTACAATTTATGGACATGAATATCATTACATCAGGTTACTCAATCATTACAGCTGGTAAAGAATTGTGGACATGAACATCAGCTGTAACACCCCAAATCCGGTCCACGCTCGTGAACCAAACCGGCATATCACAGGCCCCGGTTAGGTCGGCTAACCCAAACCCAACTCGTGCAGATCTAATCTCGGTGTCTTAAGATGAAGATATTACTCGTCATGCATGGATGAATGCAGAAAATCCTAGCATGATACTACATGGATGACATGCAAACTAAATTATACACCATCACATCAATATAATAATATCATAACAAAATATAACTACTCAATCGATTGACATGTGTGCAAACGACGACAGTGCTCCTCCGTCCAAGCTGGCTCCTCCAACTCGTGATTATTACCTACATATAGTATAAAAACACGTCAGTAACAAGTGTTACTGGTCCGGAAAATAAAATAACTATAACAAGCTGGCTATGAGAGCAAACTCTCATATGAAAGAAAACATCATATACTCCACGTGAACACTCTGAAAGGCACTACTGAGGAGCCACTGGGCTGCAGACCCGGTAGCGTCCCGAACTTACTGATCTGCTGCTGCTAATGCCGCTCTCGACATTTTCTTCATTTTCTGGTCTCAAATCCTAAGCCCTCTCCTTACCTCCATATTTCTCCTGGTCTTGAGCACGAAGGCCGAGTACTCTCAGGCAGTCGCCTTTAGTACCCTTTGAACCACAAGTCCGGACATGTGCTGTACTAAACAGTACCCATAAACCTCCACGTTCTCTGGGTGTGAGGAACTCAAACGCGGAGTTGTCAGGATCCCTCGGGAATGGAACAGTCCGCTAGCACTAATCCAGAGCCCGCTTTGATTGTCACGACATCCTCTCATGGTACGTGCAGTCGGTTTCTCCATCTCTCGTCTCACTGAAAACACAAAAACTACATATGTATATAGGGCTGGGTAGGGATTTATATAATAGGCCCGAAGGCAACTTATGGTGGATCTTGTTTTCGAAATCATCCTCGAGGGATCTCATCCTCGAGGGGTTATTAATCCAGAAATCTGTTCGGCTAGATGGCCCGAGTTAAGTGGGATCCAATAAAATGCCACTTAACCCATCCTGCAAATAATAAAATAAACATGCAATAGAAGAGACGTAAAACAGAGTCAAGTCCTAAACGGACCTGGTAGAAGCTCCAAGCGTGTCATCGCGCCTAGGCAGCGAGCTCCTACTTCGTACCTACACATCAAAACTAAATACTAATGCCCACTAACTAAATGATGAATCAAACTCGTCATAATCAAACATACTCACAATACGAATAACATCCATCAACAGTCAAGTAATCATAATGTGAAAATAATTCTAAGTCAACCTTTTCATACCAATTTTATACTGTTTTTCTAAGTTACGTCATACTCGATTAGCATGCTCAAACTCGATCTACTTTATTAGATCATTCACTATTCATTCCCAATTAATTGCATCATGTAATCATCACTGCACTCCTACTCATATATTTATCATGACAACTAACCAATTCTAGCATGCTATGCTAACAATCATTATCAATCTTAAATAATCAAAACAGAGGTAATTATACCTCACGTTGTCGGCAATCAGCGACGGCTAAGGTTTCATCGCGCGACTAGGAGCTCAAATTCGACTCTCGGCGACGTCCGGAGTCGATCAGGTTCGACTGGATGAGCTCAGAGGAAGATCCGATGAATTCCATCGAATCCAGTTTTCCAGCAAGTTTCAGCGGTTTTCCAGCAGGTTTCAGTGGTTTTCCGGCAGCTTCCGACGGTTTTCTGGCGACAACCACCGGCGGCGTCTACTGGCCGAAAAGTGGTCATATTGGGTACCATTGGAACTGGCTCGGTGAGCCTGACACATCCACGATGTCGACGTGGTTGGCCGAGGTGGTGGCTTGCCAAAAAATGGCTAAAACAGGGCCGGCGGCGATGGGTAGCTAGATCCGGCCGGCCTAGGCGGTGATGGCCTCCGCTTTGGTCGGGGAAGGTTGCTAGGGGGTCGAAGACGTCGAGGCGACTACTCGATCGTGGCGGTGACGGTCTCCGGCGGCATGATCGGCGATGGAAGCGCAGCACAAAGGTGCGGCTTCTCGTGTCACGGCAGCTCGATGGTGGTCGGGCCTGGTCAGGGCAGCACGGCGACTCCATGGCGAGGCTAGGTGGCGCCAATTTGCACAGCAGCGGCGGCGGCGGCGGGTAGGGGTTTTGGATGGGGAAGAAGGAAGAACGTGTGTGTGTGTGTGGGGGGGGGGGTGAGAAAACACTTGGGTGGCAATATCGTAAATATTACTTGACTCGTGTTCGGCTCGAGTCAAGAATAATAACTAAGGTGTACTAAATCCTAAAAAAATTGGGAAAAATCCCATAAAATCAATCAAACACCACAACATTATAATGATATGCTCTATGATTAACAACCCACCCAAACTACCTGTAACGCGACCTAACGCGGTAAACGGCCTAAAACTAATTCTACGATCCACTATATATAAAAATAAAATTAAAAAAATTGACTGGCATACTCTCACATATTCTGATAACTCATTCTGTTTTGCTGTGTTCATGACGTTATCATCATATACTTGGGTACGCATGACCCTCATTGCTCATACACACGACTGGCGTCGGCTCGGTATACGTGTTCTGAATCTGACTCGACTCGAAAATAATGGTCGAACCGACCAGTTCTGAATATAAAACCTTGACTCGACTCGTGTGTTTTACATCAGCTGCTACTGATGCTTTCAATTGGGAAACATGGAAAGCATCATGAAGTAGGGAATCAATGAGGAAGTTGCAGCTCGTAAGCAACCTGGCCAATGCATTGGATGATAGGGAATGGACCATAAAACTTTGCCGCCAACTTGTTAAATTTCTTGGTTCGCAATGACTGCTGTCTGTAGGGGTGTAGTTTCAAATAAACTTGTTGACCTACTTGAAACTTAACATCTCTTTTTCTCAAATCATGATAATGCTTCATTCTTAACTGTATAGCTGTCAAGTTTTCTCTTAATTCTTGAAGTAACTGATCTCTTTGATGTAGAAGCCCATCTACCTCCGTTGTTTTTGCTGTCCCAAAAATGTAAGAGAGCAATGTAGGAGTTGGCATGTTGTACACTACTTCAAAGGGACTCATGCATATTGCAGATTGGAAACTGGTGTTATTCAATCCAGGACAACCATTTGACCCAAGTGTGTGGTCTATTTGCTGAAAAATATCTCAAATATTGCTCGAGAACCTTGTTGATCACTTCGGGTTGGCCATCTATTTGAGGATGGCAAGCCAAACTATAGTTGAATGCTACTCCTTGTAGTTTGAACAGCTCATTCCAGAAAGAGCTTGTGAAGGTTGAATCTCTATCACAAACGATGGTCATTGGCATTCCATGGAGCTTGAAGATTTCATCAAAAAACAGTTGAGCAATTCTTTTGAGTTGTGAATGAATGAGCAATAGAGATGAAATGGCTGTACTTCGAAAGTTTGTCCACTACTACAAAGACTCCATCCTTTGCTTTGCTTCTTGGCAATCCACTAATAAAATCCATACTAATTGAAGTCCAAATTTTTTTGTGGTATAGGAAGTGGTTGTAATAAACTTGCTGGTGCTAGGTAAGGGCTTTTGAATTTTTGACAAGTCATACAATTTTGCAGATAGGTCACCACATCTTTATACATTTGTGACCAATAAAAGACTACTCTCAATCGTTTCAAAATCTTTTGAATTCCCTCATGAGTTCCATCATGAAACTCTTTTAAGATTGTAGGTATGAGGTCCATTTGAGAGTTCAAGTAGACCCTGTTCTTGAAAAGAAAAATGCCATCGTGCAATGACCAATTTGATGATAGTTTGCTGTCTGCAAATTGCTAGATTAGATTTGATATCTGCACATTGGTGGCATAAGCTCGTTTAACCTCATCCAACCATCTTGGTATAGGGATCAAAATTGCTGCTAGGGATGAATCTTGCAGATTCCTCCAATTGGAATTGGTTATGTTGGACTCCTCACAATCATGTTGCCTTGCCAATGAATCTGCCACATTATTTTTTTCCCCAGGCTTGTATTCAATCACAAAATCGTACCCTAACAGCTTCACTAGCCACCTTTGTTGAGCTGTTGTGTGAATTTGTTGATCCCATAGATACTTTAAACTGGAATGAATCGTTCGAACTATAAATGTCCTGCCTAAAAGGTAGTGACGCCACTTTTGGACAACTAACACCAATGCCAACATTTTTCTCTCATAAGCAGATAAGAATAAATTCCTGTCACTCAAAACCTTATTGTAGAAAGCAATTGGCTGCTCTTGTTGCATTAAAACAGCTCCTAGTCCAACTCCACTAGCATCGCATTCTACTACAAATGGCAAGGTAAAGTTTGGCAACACAAGGACAGGAGCATCTGTAAGGGCATGTTTCAAATTATTGAAAGAACCTTTAGCTAATTGATCCCAATGATAAGCATCCTTCTTAAGCAAATCAGACAATAGAGCATCAATTTTTCCAAACCTTGACAAATTTTCTATAATATCCTACTAATCCCAAGAAAGCCCTTATGCTCTTGATTGATTTTGGTATGGGCCAATTCACTATAGTTGATATCTTCTCTTTATCCATACTAACTCCTTGTAAAGAAATGACATACCCCATGTTGTAGGCCAAAAGAACACTTCTCCCTCTTGGCATATAACTCATGTAATAGCAACTTTCCCAAAGTCATTTCTATATGTTGAAGATGATCTTCCCAACATTTGCTATAAATGAGATATCATTAAAGAAAACCATGTACAAATTTTCTAAGATAAGGAGCAAATACCTCATTCATTAAGGCTTGAAATGTACAGGGCGCATTAGATAACCTAAAAGGCATGACCTTGAATTCATAATGGCCATGATGGGTGCGAAAGGCTATTTTTTTAATATCAGCCCCATGCTTCCTGATTTGATGATATCCTGATCTTAAATCCAGCTTGGAAAAATAAACAGTGTTATGTAATTCATCCAATAGTTCATCAATATTGGGTATTGGAAATTTGTCCTTGATGATTGCTTTGTTGAGAGCTCTATAATCTATGCATATCCTCCAACTCCCATCTTTCTTTTTGACCAACAGCACCAGGGATGAATATGGACTAGAAGTGGGCTGAATTATCCCCGCTTCAAGTAATTCCTTGATTTGTCTCTCTATTTCATTTTTCTGAAAATAAGGATATCTATATGGTTTAACAGCCACAGGTGGGGAGCCCTCTTCAGCTTCACATGGTGGTCATGAGATCGTTGTGGAGGCAAACTTTTAGGTACATAAAATACCTTTCCAAATTTTTGTAACACCTTGTCCAGTTGTTCGGCTTGTGAGATAGATAATAAAGACAATTGCTCGCTCGGGCTACTATTGCTCAACACTTGTAAATTCATTAGTAACCCTTGCTTCCTCTACTTGAATGAATGCATGATCTGTTTCTTGTCACACAATTGGCTTGGAGGAGTAATCTGACCTTGTAATACCACTGTTTTTCCATTCTCCGTGAAAGACATTTTAAGGGATTCAAAATTCCATAATATGGATCCCAAGGTTTTCAGCAACTGAATGCCTAGCACAATATCAATCGCCTCTAGATGAAGTATGAAAAACTCTAAAATTGTACTATACCTCAGAAGATCAAACTTTATACCCGCACAGTTACCCCCACAGCTCATTTTCTCCCCATTGGTTGTCTGAACCTTCAACCCATTACTTGTTTCCACTGGTAACTTCAATTTCTGAGTCAGACTTGCATTCACAAAATTGTGGGAACTTCCTGAATCTATCAAAACTATCACTTGATGTCCACCCACTCTCCCTAGCACTCTCATGGTGTTAGTGGTTGTGGCATCTGTCAATGCGTTAAGAGATATCGCTGGTGTGATGGAATCCCCTCTTGTTCACTGTCTTCTTACTCTGACAAGTCCTCTTCCCGTACCACATCAATGACAAACAACCTCTTACATTTGTGTCCTGGAACAAACTTACCATCACATCTGAAACACAATCTTTCGTCCTTCCTCTCTTGCAATTGTTTGACACTAAGATTCCTCCCAAAAGTAATCTCTTTGGGTTGTAGATCTGCCACCACATTAGCTTCCCCCTTGTTGGTTCCAAATATGTTTCCCTTGTGAGATGAACCAGCTGTGTATTGATAGTTCTTGCTCATTGGTCTTCCATATACATGGGATCTCTGGTTCACATGATGCTCTAAATGCATGGCCAGACCTTCTGCATCCAACAAGGTCTCTAATCTTCTTGCCTTCACCTCCATTCTCAATTGGGGACTAAGACCACAGATAAAGCTATTGATCCTCTGCTTTTCTGTCATGTGACCAACCCTTGTTGCCAATCTATTAAATCGAGCTATATACTCTTGAACTAAAGAATCTTGAATTAATCGAGTGAGATCTCCATAGAAGTCTTCATAGTCCGATAGTCCAAACTGTAGGTTCATGGCCTCTTTTACCTATGCCCAAGACAATATTTCCTAATGCTGTTGCAGCATGTCGAACCAAATTTGAGCATCATCCTCCAAATCAAAACTTGCTAATTCAACTTGCAAGCCTTCGTTTACATTATGTAATTTGAAGAACTTCTCCGCTCTATTGAACTAGGAGATAGGGTCCTTTGAACCATCGAACTTGGGAAAACTTATTTTGGATCCCTTCAGGCAATTCTTATTTGGAACAGTATGCAGAAATCCCTCCTGGACATTCTGTCAAACATGCTCCATCCCAAATTTGGGTAATCCTTGTTGAGGCCTTCCACTGAAGGACATCGTCTCCTCCTCCAATTGGACATTTCTACGGTTGCCCTGCAATTGATCATTGATATATCCGACCCATTTGTAGCAACCCTAACATGTGAAGTTCTAATCCCTTCTCTATTATCAAGAATTCCTCTATTCTCACCATTCTCCATTTTCGATTGTAATAACAACTCGAATTTTGCTGAGATATCACCAAAGCAGAGAGAAGATGATCTTGTACCTTCCTGACATGGGCTAATTCTTCCGAGTTGGACAAGGAATTTGCCCCTCCCTTGTCAGGCTTTGATACCAATTTGGACGTCCTCTATCATCAGGGAAGATTTCCTTTCTTCTGTTATGTTTCGCACTGTGTTTTGTCAAGGCCATCTTGATGATCAATCCTGCAAACAATTGTGGTGAGGCTGGGAACCAATTTGGGAATGGAATCAGAGAAGGATCATGATCCCGTTGTGTTCCTCCTGAAAGTGCGAAGAAGGAATAACAAACAAAACGAAAATCTCAATTTCATCCAAAAGATCCAATTACATTCACATCCCCTATTTTTATACTCCCGCCCGTTTTCACATTCAACAGTTTGCAATTACCATACTACCCTCTATACAATACCCTTCTCATTTATTTATGCCAGATATTTACTTGATGAACTGAACAGTGATGAGGTGGATGTGAGGAAGAGTCGGAATTCCGATGGAGAGGAGGCTGGTAAGGTTGCCTCCCCTACCGTTGTTGAATTGGTGTTTGGAGGCCAGCTTTCGAGCACTGTTTGTTGTACGGTGTGTGGAAGCTCGTCGAAAGTTTATGAGCAGTTTCTGGATTTGTCGCTCCCCATCCCTGCCAAAAGGCGGCGGCTCGGGAAAAGGTTCCAAGTATCCCCGCCCACGAAAACCAAGCTGCGGAAGAAGGAAGGTTTTCAAGGAGGGAGACCTCGAGAAAAAGAAGAGTAATGTAGTCACTCCTGTAATTGCTGAATCTACTGCGGAAGATGTCGGTGATCCGTCGTCGACTGAAGGTAGCTGCCTTGAATCTGATTCTGTTGCTGCACCTGCTGGCCAGTTGCAACATGCTGATACCTCGTGGATGGACTATCTTGGAACTCCTGAGCCTTTGGATCAAGGAGTATCAGACCCTGAAAATGTGGCTCTGTCGGTAGATTCAGGCTTTGATGAGAAGCAGCCTTCTGATGGCACAGATGCAATTGAATCTCCTAAAGTTTCCTGTTGAGCTTACCGGTGGCCAAGCCCAAATGGGGACTGGTGAAGCTGAAAACCCTTTAGATGTTCGTGAATCTGAGGTCTTAGCACCTTCTTACAAAGAAGAGTTACTTAGTGTCGAAGCTACTGCTGATCTCCAAGGTCCAACACATAAACATGAAGTGGTTGAAGAAATTTTTGAAGGGTTTGGTGATTTATTTGAAGAGGCGGAAGTTACTTCTGGCAGAAAGGTGCCTCAGGAAACAAATGAAAATACAGAAAGTGCTCCTGTATGTGGTAACAATAGTGTGTCTAATGAAGATGAAGTTGATAGAGAGATTTCAGTTGACTCGTGCTTGGCTTTATTTTCAAAACCAGAGCTCCTTTCTGATGGTCAAGGTTGGTATTGCGAAAATTGTTCTAAAATCTTAAAGCAGAAAAGGATGCAAGAGCTAGAAGGGAAGACTGGACGGATATTCTGCAAATGAATGCGAACTCTCCGCCATATACATTTAGTGTTAACACGGTTTCTGATGAGTTTTGTGACAGTAATGTGATTGGAAAAGGGTAGAGAATGAGATCAATGCGACTCAAAGCCAATTGAGCAAAGTGTAACAATCTGGCTTTGCTGCTGCAAGTGACCTGGATGAGTAAAAGTTAAGAGGATGCAACCAAGCAGATGTTGACAAGGCTCCACCCGTTCTTACTGTTCATTTGAAGCGATTTTTCCAAGATACCTGTGGTCGCTTGATAAAAATAAATGGCCGTGTCACCTTTTCGGAAATTCTTGATCTGGTGCCATCTCTGGACAAGAGGTAACTTTCTTCTTGAAGAACATGCTTTCAGATGGTCTAGATTGCAATTTGTGGGTGACCATTTTTTTTACATGAACACGTTTTCAGTTTTCTTAATCAGCCCAAGGTTGTGATCTGTGGCTATATATTTATATGTTATGAGAAATGAAAATCAAGTTAGGTACACATGCTTCCGTGTCAAAGCAAAATTTGGATTTAGTAGTTTATTAGATTAAAGTTCATCATACAACCGTACCTAGTCATATGAAGCTTAAATAGTGAGAAGTTAGATCCTATTGTTGCCTTCTCTTGAAGGCTTGCGCTAGGAAGGGGACCTGTTCTATTTAAGTTGTGATTATGGTCAGACTAATGATTGTATGAAGTCGTAGCTGGCTGAGCTTGCGTGCAGCCAGTATGAGGTCTTAGAAGATGTTGACTATCATTGAGTTCCCGTGTGCATCCTCCAATACATTTTGGGGGAAGGGGGTTGAAATTGTGAATCTAATTTGCATCGTAGATTGACAATATAAATTGTATTTCATTGTTAATAAACTGTAAATGAAATTATGCTTATTAGTGAGTTTAAGTTTGTAAATCAGTGTGAATCTTTTCTATCTTTTATATTTTAGACCCACAAATCAGTGAATGAATAAGATTTACATGGATAACTGAGATGTGTAGATATCAAATAAATATAGGATCCTAAGCCTTTTAAAATGGTTGGTCACATAAGAAATGCAATACCCTAATTTTAGTTCACTTAAGAACTGAATTAAAAATATTGCGACCGAGTCGAGTCATATTTAAAGTTAGTCGTACGACTCAATTGATAAAATAACTCAAAACAACCTTCTCGGTGTCACGAGAATAAAAGATACTATTAAATACAAGTCAAAGCACATCGAACATAAATAAAAGTAAGAAAGTAAATAACCGTGTTGAGCTCAAATATGTATAGCGTTTATCTGTCCTCCCACCAAAGTCGACTCAAGATTGCAAGACCTATATATATTATATGAAAAATATCAGTAATGAATGTTACTGGTCCGAAAAATAACTAATATAAACTGGCAAATGAGTATTTTATTACCCACAAAAACTTACGAAACTTCAAGATTGCCCACACTCAGCGGTAAGCAAACATACTTAAGCAAGAGTCTACTTGCATGCACGCCACATAATCATATTCATACATACAACGCTTAAGCCTGCACGTCTTCCATATCACCTGCCATAGTACTTGAGTGGCAAAAGGAATAGTTAAGTTAGTGCCACAAATTTCGGAAATATGTTGCATTACGTAATACCCTCATACACCACAGTACTTCAGGGTTTGAAGGAGTACTAGTACGATTCATACATATCTTCATATCACTCACTTTCTCATTCATGAAATTCAAAAAATGTGCGTACTCATAGAATAGGATTAGGAAAGAGGCTTGTATTATATATTTCTGGAGCTTCAGTTCGATAACCAACAAGGGATCTCATTCTTGTAGTTTTATTAAATATGTGTAGAAAATATGACTAAATAGCCTGATATCAGAGGGATCCGATAAAACAGCTGCTGATATCATCTTACGTCTAAAACAAGGTTAAACTCGACACTCAAGGAGTCAAGCCGAGAGGGAGAGTCCAACTACCTATGGTCCAAGCTCCAAGCTTATCTACACATCTACGACGTGCTTCAGACTCCGAAACCCACATCGGAACCCACTATTAAGTAAAATACTAACATCTCTATATGATGCATACTCGTGGTGTATATTTATATCATCAATTCATCTTAATAAAGAAAACAATGTTAATAAGCCTACAACTAAACACTTGGCATGCAAATCGAGACATAATAATAATAAATAATAAATAATTAAAAAATACATACACTCATAAATAATTAAGTAAATAATAAATACATGAACATAAATAATACTCTAATCAGAAAATAATAATATAAATATACTATATAAATACATGACTAAACACGAGTAAATATCATACATACTCGTGTTAGTAAACATATAAATAATTAAATAAACAACCAAATAATTAATTAAATAAATCATAGATAAATAAATAAATAAATGAATAATATTAATTAATAATGAAGAATAATAATATAAATATCAAATATACGAGCATACGACTAAATACGTATAAATAATAACACGAGTAAGAAAATAATTAATAATCAATCGATTAAATAAATAAGATAAGATAAACATGAACAAAAATAATATTTATGAATAAATACATTATCAGTAACAATAATTAAGTCACATAATCATTCATCGTAGTTAACAAATATATAAATAACAAGAAATGAATAATGAATAAATAATAAATAAATAAAATAATCTATAATATCCAAACATGCTAAATCATATGAATATGCATGTAAACTAATATAGAAGTTTTCGAGTTACCAAAAACTGTGTAAGAACAGACGAAAATAGTCCTAAAACGAGCTGAACAAGACCGAACTAAGTTGAACCAAAGTGAACCGAATGGGCTGAACCAACCCGGTCTGGGTTAACTGGAAAATAGGCTGGCTTGGCTGGGCAGACTCGGACATGGGTTGGCGAGCGGCGGATGTGATCATGGGCAAACAGGCCAAATCAAGGGCGGCTCGTTGCCCGTCCCCAGAAAACACTGACAGCAGGGCTGCTAGGGTCGCTCGTCGGTCGAGATCGAGGGAGGGGAGGACGGGGAATGTGATGGCGGTAACTACCGGCAGAGTGGAGTGGTTGGTTGGCCAGAAAATGGCCAAAAAGCAATGGTATCGCCGCCGGGTGAGGCGACGTTGCCGACGGCAATCACGGCCATGGCGGAGCTCGTGGGTGGTCTCAAAATGTCGGCCTCAACAAGATGAGTCTATCTGGGCTGACGGTTAATGGTGTCCGGTCGGTAGCTAGCCAAAAAATGACCGAAAATGATGGAAAACGCCTCCGGGCAAATGCGAGGCACCGGAGGCGATCGCTATCACGCCGGAGGTCAGTGTCGATCTCAAACGGAAGATCTCGATGGGACGAAGTTGTTGGGGTGGTCAGCTTGCAGTAGGACACTCGTCAGGGCCGAAAAATTGCCCGAACAGGTGGCAGCGGCAGCAAAAACCGTCAACAAAAACGTCATCACCAGTAGCAATCATGGGTATAGACTGATAGCCAGCTATAAGATGGTCATGGTCGTACCAATACGGTGGCTGGGAGCAAGGCGGAAACTCACCGGCGGTGAGCCGAAGCGGTGGCGGCACTAAAGGGTGTAACTCTGAAAATCAATGGAAATGTTTGAAATATAAATGGGAGAAAACTAGGGTTAACGTGGACGGCTCAGATCTTGCCACATGGCACAATCTGAATGTCCGACAATTTGTGGTCTAGTAGGACCCACCTATGGGTATATGTAATATACATATGAACGGAAAGCTCGGATTGAGACCGTCTAAATTTGAAACTGACTCGAGTCATAAAAGTGACTCTATGGGCAGAAATCGAAGCAAGAAGGTTAAATGAGCCTCGAACCCTAAGCTCAATCAAGTTGGGCCCACAGGGGCACAATCATAGTGATCCAGAAATTCTTATGCTACATGTAAATGAAATACCTAGAAAATCCCAAACAGATGCTAAACACTACAACAGCCTAGATCTAAGCCTAAAATCCTTGCTAACTCATAAAAATCATGTATATACCTTATTTATACACTAATAATTCATACTCTACTATATTATAATTGAAACTATCATATGCATGTAGGCATACTCAACCTTCATAACATGCTCATGTGGTCATCTGAGCCCCATACTCATATTTTAAAAATTGGTCTGGCTCGAATTTGCTCAAACTAATTCGATACTGACCCGAACAAGGCAAAACTAAAATCGAATATAACCCTAACCTAAAAATGGGTTTTTATAGGAAAGACTTCGTATAGTAATCCAATTGTCAATATAAAATAGTTTGCGATAAAAAAATGAATCCAAAATAAAATACTCAAATTTATTTCAAGATCACAAGATTATTATAGGTGAAAACAAAGTAAAATATAACTAAATTGTGTGACTTGAAGAGGAATTAATTTGTGTACCTTGTAGGGAAATAGGAACACTAGATATCCATACAAATCAAACTCTTCCACAAATGGAGTCTACTCACTAACGGAGAAGAGTAATAATTCACAACTAAAATCTCAAAGTCTCAAAAGTGCTAAGAGAAATAGTTGAGTCTTATGAAGTGTCTGTAGGTAAATAAGACTTAATTTGGATCTTATCTTAAATAATATATATCTTGAATTTAGTTCAAATCGCTCAAATACTGGATAAATTTAATAACTACATTCAAAAAACATTCATGCATAGTGATTTGGTTTGATGCTTCCTCGCAAATAGTAGAGGTATCTAATTATTACGTCCAGTATTCGCGTATACGCACATATTTAGTTTGATGCTCCTAAATAATGAGTATATTTAAAAATTACAATATAAATAGCCCGAAAGCACTAAGTGTTGATGAAAATGAAGGGTTGGTACATATTATCATCGCACATCGATAAGGATTTTTTGTGACCCCTGTACTTACACTCTTAGTCAAAAGTTTTGAACACCATATTAGTTACCGTGTCACAATATGAAGTATATTTGCTTCAACTAAATTTTAAATTCGTAAAATATTTAAAATGTTTTTGGTCATTAATATTTAGTTAAATATGGGTTAAAATATTGTGGTTTTTAATTAGTAAAAAAATCTTATTTTGGGAAAAAATTTTATTAGAAAACCGATTATATATTAAAATAATGTAAAAACTTATGCAAGATTTGAAGAGGGCATATCCGATGTAAAATGAAGGTACGATATTATTTAAATATTTAAAAATATGGTGTCACCTAGGGATGGGTTCGAATTAGATGTGACAATAAGTAAAATTCGACTCGAATCTAAATCTTAGATCCATTTTACTTGCGATATCCATTTTTTATCTGAATTAATTAAAATAATATAAATTTTAATATAAAAATAGATAAAAATTATAAAAATATATATTATTTAAATTATTTTTATCATATAAGTTTATAAAATATAACTAATTTGGATATAATGCTCATCAAAACACCCCAAATCCATATATATTTTATATATTTTTAAATATGTTATATATTCAAAAAATTCAAACCCAAGTTCGATCCAAAAATATTTTCGATCGGATATAGATAATCGATTTATGCCAGGCTCACAGGGAACCATCATCCCCCTTTTTTTTAGGACGACATTTATGGATTTTACCTGTGATATTACCGTGGCTAATTATCCTTCAGTTCAACCGTTGTATATTTTTTCTTGTACTTCACTAGGATCAGGGGATAAAACTCTGACCTGGCAATTTTGGAATTAAAACCCCAGCCTCCCATCATAGCCAAGACCATAATTTCACTTTGATATATTCGGTTACACAATTATCTGAAGAAAGAACTACTGAATGAGTAGTGTTCTCACATGATTCAATTGAAAAAGGGAAGACCCAATTTGAGATTTCTCCCAATTTGCAGCATTTCATCGAATTCTGTTGCATTCAGTGTTGTTCATAACCATGTCTGCTCTTCTTCTTCTAGTGTAGGCACAAGAGCTACCTTGCTCTGGAGGTACCACCAGTGTGTTCACGCCCAAGTTGTGAAGAGTGGCCTCTTACAGAGCTTCCACTTGAGTTCGGATGTGTTGCGTTGCTACCTGAATTCGGGTCATTTCGATTGCGCTCGCAACCTGTTCGATGAAATTCCTAGCCCAGATGTCCGCATGTGGACAGTGCTTATTGCTGCTTTTGCTAATGCAAAGCTGTTTGCAATGGCGATGGAGCTCTTCTCTAAGATGTTGGCTCAAGGAGTTGCTGCTAATCGATTTGTGCTGTCTAGCATTTTCAAATGCTATGCTGGTGTCAATGAGCCTATGTCTGGCAAGGTGCTTCATGGTTGGATTCTGAGGAATGGAACTGTATCTGATGTTGTCTTGAATAACTCAATTATAGACTTTTATGTCAAAGTTAGTGACTACAACTATGCTCAGAGGATTTTCGAACAGATGGACGAGTGCGACACAGTTTCGTGGAACATAATCATTGATGGCTGTTTGCAAAGTGGGGATGTGAACACGTCTGTTGAAATGTTTCGAAAAATGCCAGTCCGAGATACAGCTACCTGGAATACAATCATTTCTGGACAAATGAGAAATGGGTTTGAAAGAGAAGCATTGGCACTTCTGTATCAAATGGCCGAAACTGGACCAAAGTTCAATGCTGTTACTTTTTCTGTGGCCTTGGTGTTGGCTGCTACCTTAGCTTTGCTGGAAACTGGTAGGCAAATTCATGGGCATTTGCTGAGAGTTGCATTTGAGTCTGATTCTTTCGTTAAGGGTGCTCTCATTGACATGTATTGCAAGTGTGCAAAAATTGACAGTGCATTGGTTGTTTTTGAGAAGGTCTGCTGTAGCTATGATCAGTTTTCAGGGCCAGAGTTTCAAAAGCATGATGAAAAGGACAAAACCATTCTTTGGGGATCAATGATTGATGGGCTCATTTTGAATGGGAGAAGTAATGGTGCTTTCAAACTATTCCAGGAGATGCTTCAAAGAGGGCAAGTTGTTAGTCCAGTTACACTTACCAGCATGTCATCAGCTTGTGGGGATTCTGGAATGCTTGAACAAGGTAGGCAGATCCATGCATTAGTGGAGAAATTTGGTTTCGTTAATGACACCATTTTATCAAGTTCAATGATTGACATGTACGCCAGGTTTGGTTCTGTAGAGGATGCTCTAGCAGTTTTCCAAAGAGCAACTTCTCGAAATATCATATCATGGACATCGATCATAACTGGCTGTGGATCAAATGGCCGAGAACAGGAGGCTGTGTGCCTCTTCGAGATGATGTTGAGTGAAAATATTGTGCCTAACGAGATAAGCTTTTTAGGGGTTTTATCCGCCTGTAGCCATGCCGGAATGGTTGAAGAAGGTTTCAGGTATTTCAATTTAATGAAAGAAGAATATGGCATACTTCCTGAAATTGAACACTTTACTTGTATGGTCGATCTCTTTGGACGAGCAAACCAACTTGAACAGGCAAAAGATTTCATATTGGAAAACAACATTGCTGATGTTGCTTCAGTATGGAGATCCTTGCTGTCTGCTTGTAGAATGCATAAAAATTTTGAGATGGGCAAGTTAGCTGCTGATCATTTGTTTCAACTGGAACCACTTCATGATGAACCTTACGTTCTATTATCCAATCTGTGTGCGTCAACAGAAAGATGGGAACATGCTGCAAATATTAGAGAGTCGATGCATGGTGTAGGAATTAGAAAGAGGCCAGGTCAGTCTTGTGTTCTATCAGAATGAAGCTTGTTCACAGGTCATGAGCGGGTAGTTGTTCCACCAGCCATGGCCGTTTAAAGAGGTAATAGTTAATGTAACATTCAACCAATTATAATTATTCTTTAGTGACTATGCAGCTCAACCTTTTAATCAAAAGTGTATTGTTGAAGAATGCAAACAATAACCACATGGAGGTGGGAATTGTTTTTTGGTTAGTGCAAGCAGCTAGCAAATAAATGTCCCCACATCCCACAACTCAGTTTTACCAAAAATTGAGAAAATTTCCATTTCTCAAATTTTTGTTGTATTTATGTAGATATCTTGATTGTAACAATTTCAGTGAATTAGACCCAAAATATCAATAATATTCGAAATTTTGGATTCTTGAAGAATCCAAAACTGCTGCAAGACGTTGCCCTTAATAATGCTGCAAGACAAAATGAGATAATAAAAATCAAGTATTCATTCTTAATTAGAAATTTATCAATCCCTTGGACACTCTGATTTTGATCGGTTCTTATAGCCAAGCTATCAGCTTAACTTTTAACTAATTTACATTCTTTTTAGAAAAGGCACATCCCCTATACACAGGCCATAAATAAACGAAAAAAATATTCCGAAATGAATTTAAATAGTTTATTTGGCACTGTATCACTTAAAAAGAAAATAATTGAAAATGGGTCGTCCCATATTTCCAAATACAGAACTTTGCTAAAAGGTTTTATATTTTTTTAAGAGAGAGAGCTTTGGATTCCTAAGGTTATCAGTTGTCATGGTATCTATCCCTCATAGAAAATAAGGAAGAAACAGTCAGAGCAGTGATTATGGATATAAGTACAAAGCCATGGCAGCTTCCTGTGTCCTCTTCTCGTCGGCAAAAATGGTATTTCAGAGTCTCACATTTCACATTGCAAATTTGGACAAAAAAACAAAAGAAAGAAAAAAACAAATGTAGTCCTTCCAATTCAGCGTATTGAGGTGGAAGAAGCAAAATCCAGCCAATATTATTCTTTTACGCGATAAAAAAGGAAAAGGAAATAAAAGAGTAATTTAATCTAGGTTATCTTTATAATCTGAAGATTCATATTAACCAGAAAAGAAATTTTTCGGGACTCAAAAATCCCAAAAGTCTAAAAATGGGATATCATAAATATCCTATACATGGAGGTGCGTCTTTTCAAGGATCCCACATGAAAGATATTTAAAAGGGTGGATCCAAAGGGTAAGCTTAGTTATAGACCTTAATTTCTTTGACTTGTGTTACAGCCATGATTCATGGGCGTTGCCGGGAACTAGGGTTTGGGTGTTGTTCTTAGGTTTCCCACGTCCATGAGGGGGTAGCGGTGGCTATCCGAGTTGTGGAAACAATATACCGAGGCTAACCCGTGTCGAGTTGCAGGTTACAAACCGAGGTGCACGAGGCTGCCGAGTGACCGAGCATGGCGATGGATTATGGCGTCGAGTTACAGCAATAGTGTCGGCACATGGCTCGGTATTTTATGTATCAAGCATCTGGTCGAGTCCAGGTCAAGAAACCTCAAGTATGTTGATCGGTGTTTGGGTCGATAGATTGAGGGTGTGGTGCAACCGTGGACCAAGCAGGCTACCAAGCCGAGTGTGCAGCACAGTGTGCCAAGCAGCCGCCAGTACCAAGCAAAATAGCGGTATTACGTCGTGGCACAGTACCGAGCACTACAACGGGCAAGCAGGCAGTCGTGCACGTAGGTGCGCGCACGAGGATCGACAGGCACGCGAGCGCGTGGAGGTGCGTGCTGACATTTGCGCGAGCGAGCACCCGCGGGTACGGCGACGCCCGCGGTACGCAACGGCGCCCGCGGGTACGCGAGCGAGCGCCCGCGGGTACGCGCGCGAGCGCCCGCAGGTACACGCACGAGCGCCCGCGGGTACGCGCGCAAGCGTGTGTACAAACTGGTGCTAGTGCGCACAACAGTGCATGGGCACGCACGAGCGGCAATGTTGGTGCAATGCGATGGTGGTGGACCATTACCGGCATGTGTTCAGTGAATTACTGAGGAGGTTGAACCTTGTCTGGACGTTGCTGGGGGTCAAGCCGGTGGGCGAGACGGGATGACTAGTGGTGCAGCCACGGGTTTGTGAGGAACCTTCATGGAAGTTGCTGGGGGCGTATCTTGGTGGAAGATCTAATATGCATATCTAGGGACGTGACGGCTGCAACAAACTTCTGAATATAACCACAAGGCCATGAGGGCGAACCTGGACGTGGAGTAGTGTTGGGTGCTGGATACGGTAGAGATTGCAGATCTTTGTGGATAGAGATGCTGGATTCGGAGTAATCTGAAATAGAAGGGGTGTGGTGCATATTTGCACAGGGTTATGCTGGAAAAAGAGATTGGTGGATCAACAAATCAAGGGATAGACGTGGGAGTGGATCAAGAGAGGAATCGAGTCTGAAGAGGAGGAAAGTTCCTCAGATTCCAGACGTGGTCCCTTGTGAGGAAGAGCAACGTGGTGATGGTGGTGAGAAACGAGCGTGGAGTTGTTGCAGCTGGTGTTTGTGGTGAGTGCTGGAACTTCATCGACTTGCTGGAAACCAGGTACACATTGTTTAGTTGCTGGTGTTGGCAATCGAGGTAGAGTTACTCAGGGAGTAATTCGTTGTGTGCCTTTGTATTTGTGGGTACATTGGGGCGAGGCTGTGAGGGTTGTCCACAAGCCGAGCAAGTGCTTGAGAGGAGTTCGGGTACTTGTAAATCCTTATGATCGGTTTAATGATATAAGGTTGGGAAGTGTTTTCCTGTAATCTGTGGTTTGCTTGTTGGTTGGCGTTTAGACAAGGAACTTCTGTATCCTAGGTCACGGTCAAAGTTTACAAGGCAGCCAGTTGCGGTAACTGGTCCTGAGACGAGCAAGGGCAAACGGCATGCCCAAGACGTGTAATTGCTGGTTGGGCGATCGGGCAATCCTGCGTGTGGTGCTGTTTGACTTCTGGAACAACCTATCGGCAAGGCGTGTGCGTGTCAGTAGCCAGAAGTGTTGTGTCGGTGTTTGGTGTGATACAAACACATTGTGACCGAGCGAAGGGTTGAAGGCATAAACCTCGGGGTGTTGAGGTTGGCCGAACCCATGTTGGTGTTGGCGTGTAGGCTTCTGTAATTTGTTCAAAGTTGCATACTTGGCGTTAGGCTGAGTGTTCTTGGGTGAGAATACGTCGCATGGACTGGTAAGGATCAAAAAATTTTGGGTCCTTAAATCAGGCCTATGACAACTTGTATAATTTATTAGGCAAGATGTCATATATATATATATATATATATATATATATATATATATATATATATATATATATATATATATATGTGTGTGTGTGTGTGTGTGTGTGTGTGTGTGTGTGTGTGTGTGTGTGTGTGTGTGTTGTCTATGTTAAAAACAGACTTCAATTTTATAATCTAATATTTATTGAATAATGAGATAGATTATAATTATTTAATATTTTAAAAATAAAAATTATGATTTTAAAATTATACTTTAGTCTTTAATTAAATGAATAGGCTATAATGAATTGATTTATTTATTTTTATCTTTCATATATTTTGATTGGTTGAAACTTCTACTTTTCATCAGGAGCAACTTTTGATTATCCTCTTAAACTAATATACATAAGAGTCGACATGGAGTGTTTAGTTCGATAATTTCGAGTAATATAATGTATACATATTTCTTGAAAGTATGTTGTTGTGTTGGAGTTGTACAGTCTAGTCGATCCCTTGAGTTGTCCGGCTAATTAATAAATATAATTTTGCTTTACCCGAAACCTTCTTCAACCATTCTTGCTAAAAAAATGGGCCCGGGGCCTGAGAAAAAATGATAAAAAATTAGTAAATATAATAAAGTTCAGTTATTATTTATTATATATAATATTGCACATATAAAAAGAGCAAGCAATGAGAAGCCAAGCACAGTGGGTTTGTGGGGATCAACCTGACCAACAACAAATTAGACATATGATCAGCAAAGTTGGTTGGATATCAGCTCTCTGACCCAACTAATTCTCTCCAACCCACTCCATCTCAAAAATCTTCATCTCTCTCAATTCATATTTCATACAACTGTCTCTCCTAACTTCCTTTTTGTATTCCCTCCAAACATGAAAATGCTCAACTCACTTTTTCTTTAACACAAGTCAATTAATTAATCTATCATCACTTGCTAACTAAGCCAAAGGTGCACCAAATATTACAAACCACTTCACTCCCATTTCTACAAACATGGTTCATTTTATTTCATGGTTTATCCTCTAATTTCATGGAGAGGTGATGGAGGATGGGATGGAGAAGAAGCTGGGTGTTCTTCCCTTCTCCTGCGGCTGCGTCTGCCAGACCAGCGTTGCCGTAGGCGAAGTTCAATCCAAGAAGGTGAAGCAAGGAAGTAAGTATAAGTCCTATATTTCTCCAGTTCTGGGCATTGCTGGCGATGCCAATATTGTTCCTCATGTAAAAAAGTTCTTCGTACAGATGAGAAGGATAGAGAAAGAGTAATTATGGCTCAAATGAAGAAGAATTCAACTGTTTTCCGCGCTTCAAAAACTATTTTTATCGGCTTTTGGCGATTTGTGAAGGGCATCAAAAATTTTCCTCGGTGGTTGGGTAAGTCGAGAATGTTAAACATTGTCCATCTTCAAAAATAGAAGAAATTCTTGAAATAATGGGGAAATTCCCTTCTTCCCATTCATGTGTAGAGAGATTGAAGATTCAATTCATGCATATTACTTCAAAAACATGATGTTTAATCTCCATTGTTAATCGTTGAAGTAGCTTATGGGGAAGAGGAAGTAGAAGAAAAGGAGGAAATCGAAATTGGGTACCCAACAGAGGTGAAGCATGTGGCTCACATAGGATGGGATGGTTCAACCACAACAACCACTTCTCTCGAGAGCTGGAACAATTTTGAACCTCATGACTTGCTTTCTCTGCACTCCATATCTCTCAGGCAATTTGAGCTAACCATGGCTGCCCAGGCTGCTACATCCCTCAATGTTTGATAATTCATCGTGTATATTAATGGTGGTTTCTCATCTAAATACAAGCATATTGTATATTACTGCCTCTTATAAAAACTCGTATCGCTTAATTCTCCTCAGGAGTGGACATTTCCCACAATGCTAATTTGTTGAAGTTGAATAGACCAAGGAGGCATGGATGGCTTCCTTTCATGTATGGTGCTCTGTATCCACAACCACATCAACTTTTACAGGAATTACACCATTTAGCTGAGTTAAACATGTACTCCTTTGTTTGTAAAACACTATTTTGCAACTCGATAGGGTTGAGACATTTGATGAATACTTACAACCTATAGAAGTATACAATATAACTTCTAATAAAATGTTGAAAGACAAAAAACATGTTTAACATGAGAAGTAGTCTATCACTAGCACTAGCTAAAGAAATGCTTTAAAAAATATGATCATTTGAGATCATCTCTCCTGAAGGTGAGGGCTTTTTTGCATGAGTAGATTGAGCATTGCAATCATTGAATCCCTACGCGGGCTCGGTCAGCTTCACCACCGATGCAGCTTTTTCTATTGACTTTCCTGTACAGATATCCCTAGTCGACATAGTTGCTTGCCGGGAGTATCCTGTCACGCAAAGAGCAATATTTACAAGGAGCAAATAGCCTTCATTTTTTTCAGAAGAAACTCTAAGCACTTGAACAAATACAAAATTTTCAACTTTAATGTTAACTACGGTAACTGCGTTAAAGAGAAAAAAGTAAATAAAAGGAATACGGCATCCTATTATGAGCATCAAATGAGGGGATTTGCGACCAGTAAAATAAAAGGACTGGTCTCAAGACAAGACCCCAGTTGTTTGTTACAAGAAATTGTCTATATTTACAAGAATGTGAAAAAATAACAAAACTGTTGTCACCATGTTTGCCCGGGGCCTGAGAAAAACTTCATTTGATGCCAGTAACCCTATGAATTTTCCTTTGTTCGGCTCTTAAATTTAATTCGGAGCTTATTTTGAGTTGTAACACCTCCTGCCACAACGTGACCTTCGGGAGCAGCTTCGTCCACTTTCTGTTTGACAGGTTCTACTGGCTGTTGCTCATCAACTGACACCACTTTAGATGCAACATCACTGCCCTGATTCAGTGTATCAACAGAAGCACCAGGTCCCTCACTGAGTAGTTTAGCCTTCTCCTTTGCCCTTTCTTTCTCTTCTTTCTTCCTTTGCTTCTTAAGCCTTTTTCTCTCCAAATACTCCAAATCAACGTTGCCATCTTCAGCATGTTTTTTATCCTCCTTCCTCTTTTTGTCTTTGTGCTTTTTTCTCTTGTGTTTCTCCTTCTCCCCTTCTTTTGTTTGACCTTCTACACCTGTTGTGTCTTTGGACGTATCTGCACTCTCAATAATAGGGGGATCAACAGAAGAGTTGGCTAAAACTTCAGCTGTTCGCTCATGAGTCGTGGCAGGTGGTGACATTACCAGAGAACCACGATTTTTAGAATCTGCTGTGCACTGCAATTCCTTGTTAACTTCTCCATCCTTGGTAGAAGATCCATAAACACCTGAAGAATGAACTTCTACAATATTCTGACAGCTGGTACTTGTTGGCTCCTGGGCTGATCTGAGGGGACCATCAACTGAGATGATACTGCTAGGCCCCACCTCACCCTCATAGGGTTTAACACCTGAGAGCTCAGGTCTATTATCATTCTCAACTTCCTCCACCCTGCTGGATGCTGCAGATTGTTTCAACCTGATCTTGACAACCGACACTTTCCGTTCATTGCCATTGGAAACTGTACCTGAAAGTTCTTTTGGAACTTCCACAACCCCTTTGGTAGTTTCAAAGTTTTCCATAACAAGTTCTGAATTTGTATTCCAGAGTTCAAAATTTTTGTCGGCAACTAGTTTGGTTTCTTCAGCGGGTTCATCAACATCAGGCAACCTATTTGACAGGAGTTTCTGAGGTGTATCTTCAATAGATGGCTCTGAGGGATGATTTGGTAGTCTTAGCTTCAAAGATGAGGACCTCATCTTTAGATCATCAATATCTTCCACATCAATGACAACTGGCAATGGAGCTTTTGAAACACCAAAAAGGGTTGGAGGCCTGTAAATAAAGACAAATTGTCATGCTACTTTTATTCACAAACACACAATATGTGCCTTGCAATAAAGGAACACACTTCATTTCTATTAGGTAGCTTTGATAGTTCCTAGATGTGGATTGAATAGATGAAAGAAATAGGCAAAACAAAAGTTCACAACTGCTAAATAAACCACCACCTTTGCGACAGCGTCTGCAAAATGGAAAACAAGCCATGCCGGAAAAGGACATTGTTGAAGGCCTTTTGACTAGCAAGTAGAGAGAGCAAATGAACAAGAGTTGACTTGTTAACATAATGGCTCACCCCAGAATGCTCTTTCATCTGACATAATCGCATCATAAAAGCAGTCAACTTAGCCTGTCCTGTGACATAAAGAATAAAAATATGAGAAAAGGGGATATTTAAGCTCATGGCTCATTTCATACTAGAGCCATTTTTGTGACGTTCACAAAGTTTCTGCAGCCAGTCCAAATCTATTGATAAGCTAGAGGCACTTAACAGGAAAGAAACGACGTCCTGAAGAATTCCCTATTGAATACCAAAAATGGTATTGACATGGAGGATATCAGGGAAAGTTATGAAAGAAAGAAACCAATACCGAACAAAACAAAACCAATTATTGTCAACTCAAAAAACTTAAACATGAAGAACGTTTAATGCATTGACACCTGGTTTGATGCCTGTCTTTCCTACTCCAGTAAGACTGAAATGTCAACTGTTTAAAATTCCAATAAGGGATGAAAACAAAAAACATTAGATTGCTAAACACTACTGTTAAAAAAAAGTAGGCTAATCAACTCCCTTTGGCAAAGGCATATTATTGCTCTGTCCTCAAAATGAAAGTATGGTTAAATTAAATGACCTTTTTCTATTATTTAGTATTTGCTCATTTGAAGGTTAATCAGGGTTATTGGGCACTAAATTCATTGGACATACTTGATAGGCTAACAGCACAATTTATTGAGTTTTGGGCCATTAATACAAATTCTTGCACTTCTGTTTTGATCAAATGGATAGGCACAAAGATTATATTGCAACTGTTACCATCTCTTTCACCCGCTGCTGCCAATGGGGAGTCTATAGTTGAGAAGAATGGCCGGGACCTAATTAACTAGTCTAATAATATTATGTAATAATATGGAGGAAACAAGGATCGTATTATCATATATTGATTTCGTCTTGGAAGGGCAAAAATAAGAGATCTCGAGGAGAATCGGAAGATTTCTAAGAGATATTGGAAACTTGAAATACTCTTGAAAATAAGAAGTTTTATAGATAATAATCCTCAATTAAATTATATTTTTTGTTAACATATAAACTAATGACGCAATGCAATATAAAACATGTAATAGGTTTACTTGTTGATAAATAATAAGAAGCAATCCAACATATATACTTGCCTTCCAATTTTATTTTTTGCTCAAATAAAAATATTAATGAGGATATTACGACTAGAATAATAACATAAATTATACGTTCATCTATAAAAAAAATCTCAATTAATCTTTACATAAATAATTAAGTAACAAATATCATCAAATGATTTTCTGCATAATTAAACACAAGTAAGAAAACTTAATAAGAACATATATATATATATATATTCTAATTCACATAAATTAATACCATCTAATAATAAATTAGAATTAGGGCAAAGTAATTAAATTTAAAAAATATTAAATAAATCAAATACATTAACAAATATGATCAAATAACCTAAGATTAGGTAAAATATAGTTAAGGAAAAACATAACAAATTAAATAAATTGCATAAAGAAAAAAGAACATAAAATAAATTAAATAAATCACAAAAAAATTAAAAATATATATTTATTACAATTTAATTAAAAAATTAAGAAAATTTTATGAAAAATAAAATCAAGAAATCACAATCGCCCCCCTCCCCCTTCCTCTCCATCGCTGCTCCGAACTCTTGCCCAGCCTCTCTCTGCTTCGCCACCACCCCACCCCGTCCTCTCCGTTGCTGCCCCCAACTCTCCCCTGCCCTCTCTTTGCTTCACCACTGCCCCACCCCATCCCCTCCGTCACCACCACACTCCCTCCTTGGCTTTTTCCGAGAATTAGCTGAAAATCACCAACAGGTTTACAATCTTGCTGGATCTCGGCAAGATGTCGGTCTCGACAGGGGTCTGAGACATAACTACCACAGAGATGGAAATAATTGTAACCAAACTTGTTGAAGGCACAAATTCTTTGGTTCAATAGAGTGCTTCTCATACCGATTAGTGGAACTCTCAGTATGACGTAAAAATTTGAATTATATTTATGGCTGCCGTAGTCTTGGGGGATAGTAGATGGGCATGGAAATTGTCCTTTACTTGGCTTGATCCATGCTTAAATCATTGTCCTCTTATGCAAAGGATGAGCAACATAAACGTCTCAAATCATGGTGGCAATTTGACCAACAATATACCACAGTCCATCATCAATGACTCTTGGGCACTCCAAGCTGACACTACAAGCACAAAGAACGTGCTTAATTTTTAGAATTAGAACACTCCCATCCATTCTGACACAAATGATGGCGTGGGATTGGTTATCTATCATGGTTCAATTCTCTTTCAAGAGTTGTTGGAAGTTCTCACATCTCTCCTCCCCAAGCAAGCCATGACACTCTCTTGTTTGGTTCAAAAACCGAACCAATTGCCACACCCTTTACTGCTTGGTTGGTAATGTTACACGGGACCATAACTTTGGGCAACTTGCAAACGAGAGATATACTTAGCCAATAGGTGCGCTCTTTGTGAGTCTGCTTTGAAACGAGGGACCAACTGCTCTGCCAATGCTCATTCAGTAAGCTTCTTTGGCAATTAATTCTACAAAAATGTCAATTGTCTACCTATTCAACTCTCTTGACAGGGAGCTAAGGTGGCTTCTCACATTTTGTTCTCAAAATGCAAGCCTCCTCTTGAAGCCTCTTTTTATCAATTACATTGCTTCCAAATTGGTATGAACATCAAACAAGGATCTTTAGCAGCATCAAAATGCATTACGATGCTGGCCTATCATTTTTCAAAATTATGGTTATTTTAACCTCAATTATGCTCTTTTAGCTCTTCTCCTCCTCGTCTCCTGGAGGCTGGTGCCTCCTGTTTGCACAATTTTCCCCTTTTTGAGTGTTTTAGATTAATTTTTACTTTATCAAAAACAAAAAAACAAAAAATCTGCTTTGGGTTGTTAAGATAGAAGATCTCAAAATGTGCGTTCCAACAATTCCCAATTTTTAAATAGGAAAGCAACAACGCTAAGCTAACTCAAAATATGCATAGGCTAGAAAACAAACCTCGAAAAGATGGCTCTTCATTCAAAAAGGAGAAATACAAAGTCAAAGATGCATCAACTCCTTTGAAATAAAACTCAAGCTCAAGAAGTGCCATGCCCGCCTCTATACGTACTTGCCATGGAGTAGTCTGCATGGCTCGATATGGTTTAAGAATATCTATGACCTGAACCTGCATCACAATACACACAGAAGTAATCCATATGCAAGTTATATGAGAAAAAAACCTAAGCAAAAAATCATCAAAAGAATGAGTTCATAAGAGCTTAAGACATAATCATAATCATCGTGCACTTGTAGTTACAAGGAAAATGCCAAAGGGGACAATTGTTACATGCATGCTGGCATGAAAATAAGGAAATCCAATCAACTAATGCCCGTAAGGCTATGCACAACAAGCAATTATGCAACCAATGCCTTAATATTAGTAACATATTGCGCTTCAACTTCCAATTTTTTCACTATTACCTCAGTCATTCAGTTCCCATACTTTTTTCTTCCTCAATTGTGCCATCGGCTTCTCCATACCATTAAATATAATTATTGAAAGAATTGAGGAATTTATCTACTATGATCTGTTATCTAACCATGTATTAGAGGTGAGTTCCATGAGAACACACAAATCTTAGCAAGATTGGGACATTGATGTGGAACAAATGCAAGGATGAAGGCAAAATTAGAATTCCGATAGAATTAAGGTAGAAAAGAGGGTATAAAAGCGTAGGAAGAAGATGAAACCCAACTTGGGAAGATGAAAGAGATAGACCAACAATTCACAAAGAATTTTGGGAGGTTGGCGGATGAAACTTAGATTCTAAAGTTCTCATTTTTCTCATTCATCAAAAATAAAACTTACAATGGTGGAAGACTCGTACATATAACCTAACAAAAATACCAAATAAAACTGACAAAATTACGATAAAAATACTCTAAAATATAAAATGTGCATAAAATTCGCTACACATCATCAAACTAATAAAATAGACAATAAATTATTTAAAAGCACTGACATAAATTAAATGTGTCCTGCATCAGCTCTCCCCCTTCGAAAAAACTTGATCTCGAGTTTTGAGAAAAAAAGTGCCCAAGGAAGAAAAATATTGGAAGGGTATTAATGAAATCCTCAGGAAGTGAAGTATACATATAAAGACAGTCTATGTCCTCATAGTCCACTAAAACAGGTAGCATCTAAGTTTTTAACCAAGACTGTTGTACAGTAAATTTGCATTTCATAGACATTGTGCTCATCCAATCAGTACAAAACATACATATCCAAGAGGGAAAAATAAGCTTCTGAATCGCAATCTTAGATAATTCAATCAAATCAGATGTAGCAAGGATCTTCATACACAAGTAACTATCTCGGTAATAAAGCAATCACTGTTTTCTCAAGCTGTGAAGGCAATGAAGAATCAACTACTAGTTACTAGACATATCTATTCTAGGCAACAACGTAGAATCCAATGGATCAGAAGAAACAATGTCAATAGAAAGAACTGATCTTTTCATAGATTCGCAACCCTCTGCAGTAGTCAATTCTACCCCAACAATAGCATTTTCAAAACCATCAGACATAGTAGGATTGTTCTTCAATAAAAATACCAAATTTCTTTGCTACCAATGGAGAAACATAACTACCAAAAACTATGATCAATAAATGTTTTAGCAAGCAGAGGTCCATCAAACTTGCAACCAGTAAAAAATTTACTAGTCTTCAAGTTGTGAATACTTGAACTTGCATGCTTTTCATAATCCTCAAACTCAGAAGAAAGCATAGTCGAAGGTTGCAAACATTTGCTCCACTTATCCAGAAATTTTCATAATTTTTCTAATGATTTTCTGCCATTTTATGAAATTTCTGTAAAATTAAATTACAGAACCAAACCGGCTTTAAAATGCAGAACCAAACCAATATGTACTCTAGTAGACTGAACCCAATTTTTGAACCAGAACCAATCAAACTTGGACCAAACCTGAACCAAAATAGAAAACTGAACCCAAAATAAAAGTAGGTGAAACTTGACTAAACCAAGAATTTAAACCGTGCCAAATAGATGTTAAACCAAGTCTGAATTGCAGACAGACCCAAAAAGCAAATATCGTTCTAAACCAAATCTGAACTAGATCAAACCAGTAAACAGAAATCCCATAAGAGCACCTCTTCCTCTGGACATTATCTTCTTGGTCGTGACTTTTAGGGTTTCCAGGGAATGGCAACATGTCTACAGTTCTGGCCACAGCTATTGTGACTTAAGTGGTTTTCAGGGAATGGCAACGCCTACAGATTGGGCCACAACTATGAACTTGTCAACAAATGTTCGGAAACAACCCAATAATGGTTTCTCTACACCATCTACATGATCAAGTTCGCTACTTTTTGTAAACCACTAAGACAAAAATATGTATGGGTTTTCTGTAGGAGAAAGGCTGACAGCAGACTCTGAAAAACCAGAATTTAGATGGTGAACCTTGGGCACTGAATACCAAATGCTGCACAACAAAAGCAAGGTTGACGGGAAATAAAATTCGAATAGAATTAAGATAGAATAAAGGGAAGAAAAGGGTAAAAAGAAGATGAAACCCAACAACAGGCCGACAATTCGTGAAGAATTTCAGGGGGTTGGAAGATGAAACATGGATTCCACCAAAGTTCTCATTTTTCTCATTCATCAAAACTAAAACTTACAACGGTGGAAGACTTACATATAGCGCAACCAAAATACCTAATAAAAATGACGAAAATTAAAAAAAAACCATCTAAAATATAAAATTTGCATAAAACTCCCTAAACATCATCATACTAATAAAATATTAAATTTACTTATTTGAATAACCCTAACATAACTCAAATTTGTTGTACATCAAACATGCTTGAAAAATGAATACCACAAAGTAAGAGGAAAATCCCAAATCTCCATGGGTGTGGGAATCTACCAGGTCAAATTCAACAAGATTAAAAAAATTAAGAATAAATCAACAGAATTAGGGATTTGAGAAGGTATATACGGTAAATTTTGGTAGAAGTTTGGCCTGGCAGAAAGAGTGCTAGTCTCTAAGAAGTGGAGATGAGAAGAACAAACAAAAAATACTGTAAAATACATTTTTACCATTCCTCCCCAAATATCAGTGATAACATCTGTTCATAAGAAACCGTAATAGACTCTAATCCTAAAGAGTCTCAATCGCCCGACAAAAAATCATCAATAACTAATAAAATTCCTAAATATTGGCTTTTTTTCCTTAATCCACAACTATTATGATCCTACACATTAATACGAAGCATAATCTCAATATTTACCAAGCCGCTGAAAGAATATTGAAAATAACATAAACTAAAGCACCGATCTACATAAAGAATGCTCCAATTTAGCTTAAGCACTGTGAAATAGATGAGCATTGCATTGAAAAGTCAAGGCCAAGGTTCTCGCATATAGAAAATTCATTTCTGTACCCAACCTTATCATCAAATGACTAATTCTACGAATTAATAATGAATAACGCTCAGAAAACAACTGTGAATATGTATAAATTATCCTAATAAGTTAGACCAGCCAAATTACATGAATTTAAACTATAGCAGCAACTTGCAAACACTAAAAATACTTCTAAAAATAAGTACTTCTCATAAACCAAGACATGTTGACGAGATTACTTTGAGTTACTTACATGTTGTAAATGTGGTGAAAGTTTTAAGGCAATCTTGGTCAAAGTGTGAATGCAGCTAATAGTCAAAATGCCATTATAGCTGGGCATTAACCTGCCACACAAAAACAACTGCTAGATATAACAGAAGTGATACAGAATATTAATTAATGCAATAAAGCTTATAACCTGTCAAATTGCAGCAAGCGATCAATACGCTTCAGAAGAGGTGATAACAGCTGCAAACTCTGTGACAACAACAATAAAGTATCTCATTAAGTGTCAAGGCATAAAGAGCTTAGGCACTTTAGATTTGGCTTTCACACCAACTATGGTCACTATCCCAAGAAGCAAACAACCGTTATCGTGATACGATCTGATGTTTTTTACCATTAACCCAAACAAATCATCACAGGTATATGAGG